>JAQIUQ010007352.1:167500-183073 GCA_030378365.1 Hybognathus amarus | reverse complement strand
AGTTAATGTATTGCTGGAGAAGCGTGTCTTCCCATGCAGATATACACATGACTGACTGACATACATATGTGTGCAACGGAAGAGAGAGGTTTGATCAGGTGTGTGTTTGTGAGACTTTTTTCTTGGCAGATTTGTATAATTAGTGTAGTTTTTCAGACAGTTTTCATCTTCGAGTTCCTCTTCAACTCCATCATGTGACTGGACAGGTTATGTACAGGACATTCTGATAGTTATAAGCATGCAGAGTGTGACGGTGAGTATGCGTGCTTGTGTGTCAGATCACTGGGGGAGCTCAGTGACTGGTCTCTTCTGATTTGAGCGTGACGAGGGACAGAACTCAGTCACGTTTGACGCTGGTGAGAGACGCGCGTGTGACCTGAGTCGAGCAGGGGCGCCTGTGAACAGGCTTTCTGGGATGGAGGGCGTGCCACCAGACACTTCCGATACCTCAACTGCAGAGACAAAGAAGAAAACAAGAAGAAAGAGTGCTAGTGGATGAATTGATGTGTCGAATGCAATGCATCAAGCTGGGCTGGAAAAGATTATTTAGGGACTGTTAGTTTTTTAAGGGTCCACCGGAGATTTGAGATCTGTAGTCAAAAAAGACTTGATCCTCCCTTCCGACAGCAATAATTTTTTCTATGACCCACCAAAATGATTGTGAAAAAAGGCATGAACCTCCCCGATAATTTATTGATTCCTTCTGTACTACTGGTTCTCGCTTGGCAAAGATGTTCAGATAGCCATTGTTTGTTTTTTTTTACAATCATGACAAACGACTAAAACTCCTGCTTTCTCATCTTACTGGGGCTGTAATGATAGACCAAACCTACAAATTCGGTTCGTATCACAATTTTTGATTTAAAAAAAAAAAAAATCATATTTTCGGTGCTGATGCAGTGGCTGACGCGTTCATGTAACATGGGTGTAAGGGTGGCACTGCCAATAAAGTATCTTAAAGCAGCCACAAAGAACCAGCAAAAGTAATGGTTATGAATATGTCAAATATAGCAAGGAGACATTTTAATTGTTTATTAATAAACAAGTTTTTTTTTGTCGGCTAAGATGAAGTTGTGATGCTGACTCGCGATCTTCGCAGTAGTGAACGCTGCCAAAGAGAAATGCACATTTCATATGGATTATAAGCAGCGAACAGTCTGTAGTCTATTTTCTTTCATTTTTAATTGTTCCGTTAAAAGTAGACATTCCAAGCTTTCTATATATTTATCAAGTCTGTGAGGCCAGTAGCCTGACCTTAGGCTATACACTGAGTTTCGGTTCATTTATTAGAGTCCAGTTCACGCGCCGGCCGCCTCCGTGTCATGATGATCTAATTTCTACTATATTTACTTTTTATTTATTAAATCCAGGCAATAGGTTGATGAAACATTGATTAAAATTAAGATGCAATTAATAATTCACTTTAAAGAAAGTGGATAAGTATTACTTTTGTTTTGTGCAGTGTAGTTCATAGAATTACTAAAACATATTTTTGCCACCTAAAAGTAGATTTTTTTGTGTCACATCACATGTGTATTTCCCTCATATTAAATATGAAAACTTGTGTAGACTGATATTTTTCAAATGTCTGGACTCCTTTATTAAGGGAGTATGAATATATAAACAGACATTTCAGTATTAAATGCATTTTCTGGGAATTTATATTTCAAGTTGACAGCAAATGTCACGTTCATAACGCTGTAATAGCACAATTTAAAAGAATTTAGGCTTGAGATAAGTACTTTTTTGATAAATTAAAATAAATGCTTTTATTCAGCAAAGACAAATTAATTTGTTCAAAAGTCACAGTTAATTTTTTTTGACATTTATAATGTTACAAAGGTTTTACATTTTAAATAAATTCAAATACAAGCTTTTGAATGTTCAATTCATCAAAAAATATTACAAAATATATTTTTAAAGCGCTCTTTTAAATTGCAAAAATATTTTACAACAATATTACAGTTTAACTATATTTTTCAATAAACAAATGAAGCCTAAGTGATCATGATAGACATAATTCAAAAAACTTTTTAAAAAAATCTTCACCTTTTGAATGCCAGTTTGTATTCAATAAGCTAACAAATATTGATTTATAATTTTTGTAGCTACATTATATGGTCCAGCTCTGGTCTCTGACAATGATTGTGTTTAGTTATAAAGCTTCGCTATAGTGCCCATAGAACAAAACTGCTGCAGTAAGTTTGTAACGCATTTGACGAGGTGTAGACCCATTGTTCCAGTGTTATAACTCACCATGCACAGCTGCCTGAACAGCCTCTGATACACTGCCAGCATTGGGATCACACCAAAAACATGACACTCAAAGTGCTGGTTCCCAGAGTCCATGACGAACGCGAATGAATGCACATCTTTTCCAACTCCCATGAAGGACAGGAAAACGCACACGACATCTCCACTAGGATCTCCTCTTCCTCCTAATATAGGTTATGACACCAAGAATCATGCACATTTCAAAGATGATAAGCACACCTGAATTAGTGGTACTTTAGCAAAACACGCAGCTATTTTGGCAATGATGTTATTGGGTGTAACAGGTGAAAAGATCTGTACTTGCCTTCTTTAGATGACCGTGACTGTAGCGTCGGCTACATTCAACATCACTGGGATCCAGTCGTTCTCGGATTGACGATGTTATCAAACTGTCTATTGCACCGTTGAGAATGTCCATGCCTAGAAAACAGGGACATCTAACCTTGTAATAGCATGTAATTCCAGGAAAAAAGTATGAGAGGCTTTATCTGAAAAAAGTAGGCATAATTTACAACATTCACAACAAATGCAGTCTACTTAAATAACAAACAATGATGCGTTCTCATGTCTTTATTGAACACTCAGGGCCAGATTTACTAAACGTAAATTAGCATCTGGTTAAAGATATGATTTTTTTAGGTGGTAAATAATTGCAAGAATACCAGTAAATTGAGTAGCGCAAACCTTATTAAATCACCTTGTGTGATTCATATAAATACTCTCCCATAAATTTTGCGTCTGAAAGGGAAACTTCTACAAATGCATATGCAATAAGGTCAGCTGCAAAAATAACCCTGTCTACGGCTCTTTTTTCATTGCGCATATTTAGTTTGTTAAAGCCAAAAGTTGTTAGTAAATCTGGCCCCAGGTAGGGTGAAAATGATTTCTTCGAAAGCTAACTGGATTCAGGAGTCATCTAACCTGGAGTCTTAAGATCAGAATGGAGGTCAGAGCCACCCTGACCTAAAAAACAACACTCACAAAGTTTGCTATATACAAGGCAATCACTGTCAATCAAAATAGATCTCAGAAACACGTAAGATGGAGAATTGTGGATTTGCATAAAGCTGAAAAGGGTTACAAAAGCGGGACCTTACAAATGTGATGCACACCAGTTTTGCAAGTAAGAAAAGTGCCAAATGTCTAGACAGATGTGCATGGCTGATTTGGAAAAACCCATAAAACCTATTAAATAAGAATTTACATACTTTTCCACACTGTACTGTAAATATTTACACTGTGCTTACAATAAACACATAAAAAAGAATGATTGTTTGTCAGTTTAAGCAGACTGTGTTTATCTTTTGTTAAGGATTAGGTCAAATTGTATGACCAATTGATTTACATTTATGCATCCAAAGCTACTCACCTGCATTGAAAGTATAAATATAATCAGTTAATGCATTCCCTGGAAATCAAACCCATGACGGTATTGCTAGCGCCATGATCTACAGTTTGAGTTACAGGAATTTATTCAAGCATTACACATTATATAAGTGTGTGAGAAAAAGAGAGAGAACATTAAAACTATGAGTGCAAGACTGTGAGTGAGAGTGATTGCTCACCTATAGGTCTGGCAACCGGCATCATGCCAACGTATAACACCTGGAATTTCTGCACCAGTTCAGTCTTTGGTGTGGGGAACTCTGCTGAGGGTAACACACAAATTACACATTAACATACACCTATTATTTAACAGGGAAGAAATGCACATTCACTACCCTTCAAAAGTTTGGAATAATCACAATTTTTTATAATAATAATCAGTTTTTGAAGATGTTTTTATAGGGATAGTTCACTTTGAAATTAACTTTTGATATGTTTTAGCTTACCTCAAGTGTATCCAAGATGTAGGTGTCTTTGTTTCCACAGTAGTTTCAATTTTGACATTTTTCGGTCAAACCGTTGTTGTCTATGAGTCATATAATGGAGATATAGGGGTCTACGTCAAAGAGCATGCACAGAGAAGCCAAAATTAAACATGATTTAATGACTCCTAAATGTAAGTACACATTGATGACCTAAGACACGAAACGAGCGGTTTGTGTGAGAAAACAAACAGTATTTATATCGTTTTTACCTTGTGTAACCACAGCCACGTCCAACTGATCTGAATCAGTTGTCCAATGTCCAACTGAACCATGTCCAACGTTTCCGCCAGAAGTGATCGCTTGCGTGTCGACGTCACTCATTGTTTACACAGAGATTTTCGGAAGTTTTACCTTTCACTGTGAAGATCTAAACATATTAGAATATACAGGAAATCGCAATGGAAGGCGATTTCGATATATCTAAATATGTTTAGTGAAAGGTAAAACTTCAAGAAATCTCTGTGTAAAGAATGAGTGACGTTGACGCAAGCGCGGTCACTTCCGGCGGAACATTGCAAATGGTTCAGTTGGACATGGCTGTGGTTAACAAACAATATAAATACATATAGATATAAATACTGTTCGTTTTCTTACACAAACCGCTCGTTTCGTGTCTTAGGCCATCAATGTGTACTTACATTTACGAGTCATTAAATCATGTTTAATTTGGACTTCTCTGTGCATGCTCTTTGACGTGGACCCCATATACCTCCATTATATGACTGATAGACAACAACGGTTTGACCAGAAAAATGTCAAAATTGAAAATACTGTGGAAACAAAGACACCTACATCTTGGATGCCTTTGAGGTAAGCTAAAACATATCAACAATTAATTTCAAAGTGAATCCCTTTAATCTCACCAAGGCTGGTTACATTATAAAATGAATTCAAATAGAAACCAGTTCTTTTAAAAAAAAGTAACATTTCATCATCTTACTGTTTTTACTGTAATTTGTTTGTAAATGTAGCCTTGGTGAGCATAAGAGACTTCTTTCAAAATCATTAAACAAATCTTCTGACCAGTAGTGTATGAGCATGTTGTGTTACCTTGTAGTGGGACGTCAAGCCCAGCATGTGCTCTGTCCTGTAGGGATCCTCCAGCCATAGCTTTGGCATTTTTGCGCTCTGCCATGATCTATTACACAGAGATCGAACTCATTAGACTCGCTGCCCTTAATCAGCAGCCTAAACAGATTGTGAACCCTGTTTCTTCCTTCTCAGCTGTGTTCTATCCTTTCGCAGAGACTTTCAGTGGTTTTCTCTGCAATTTTTGTGTTAAACTGTTTTTAATGGGCCATTGAGGATAATTGTGTTGGATGTTGTTTGTATAGTGTGTAGTTCTCACCCTGGAGCAGATTTCGTGCAGACTGGTGGCGATGGCTTTGGCAGGGGTGTCACAGCGGAACACATGACATTTTAATATCCTGGTGTCCTTATCTTCGCGCTACATATGCAAAATCCCTGTTTGCACACAATTAAAATGAAAGCATTATTAAACTTATATGTAAACAGCTGTTTAAAGTGACATTTCACAACCCATTTAAATCACATAATCTTGTGTTACCAAACAGAATACTGAACTAGAAAAATGTAGAGGGTCACTCTTTTATCTATAGAAAAATGACTGGGCCACAAGAAGGTCCTCCTGATGTACATTTTTACAAAACAAATATTTTATTTTAAATAGGGCTGGGAAAAGATTAATTTCGATTGAATTCGCATCCAAAATAAAAGTTTGTGTTTCCATAATATATGTGTGTGTAGTGTGTATAATTATTTTGTATATATAAATACACATGTATGCATATATATTTAAGAAAATGTGTTATTAATATATCAAATATTTATATTTATGTATAATATTAATTTTGTATAAAAATATATAAAGTATATACATGCAAATATTTCTTAAATGTTTACATGCATGTGTGTGTATTTATATATATAAAATAATTATACATACTACACACACATATATTATGTAAACACAAACTTTTATTTTGGATGCGATTAATTGCGATTAATCTTTTCTTCCGGCTTAATTCTAAATAAAGTGCACATTAAAGACAAGGAATGTGCATTAAGGAAGTAAATAGAGTCATTTTAAACCAACAACCATATTAAACGAATCAATAAATCATGCAATTAAACAGACACTTGGTTATAAATATAAAAGAGTTGTAAATGTGAGATTGTGTGTGTGTTTGTGCATATGCTAAGAACTGCCCTCAAAGGCTGTGATGGATGATGTGCCCTTTAGATTTAGACAATCAATATAAAAACAGTTACTTAAAGAAACATACACCAACATTTCAAACAAACAAACAAAAAAAAAATGGTGTAAAATATAACCGTGAGAAAAACACACACCCACATATACCACATGGCAGCCAGGTGCACGTGGATGTCTAAGATGAATGAGTATCTCTATACTTACACCTCCAGCTGTATCATACACAGTATTATTATTTAACATTTCAGCTAAAAATAAACCATGAACAAAATGACCAGCAACAGACTACAGCCGGGCAATAGGAAAAATACAAATGACAAAAGAGTAAATCAATTTACCTCTCTGAGTCCGGAAAAGCAGTAGAGTAAAAGATTAAAAAAAGAAACATGATGAGAAAATACACACAAAGATGCCTATTAATGAAACATGAGTAAAACAAATTTCTGCATAAATCATTCACAAAACAAAACTGTCACATTTAATTTAATGCAACAAAATCTGTATTATGAAGGATTTACACAGAAACACTGCTTTTGTTTCATGAATAAGTTCAAATGTGTTCAGGTATTCCAATGCTTTCATAACAAACAGACCATAAACAATTCCAATGACAGGAATTGTATCTTAACAACTGATAGAACTTGCTGTGGACAGAATATATTTTTAAGAAAAATTACATTTTGTAGTAGTTTTGCATTTTCCAAACCCCTACAATAAGACTAGCATATTTTTAAGTGTGAATTGTATGCATGTCTGAAAGAAAGAGAAAGAGAGGAGAGAGGGGAAACGAAACCAGCAGGTGTGACAAGAGAATTTAGACATTTATCAAGATGCATGTGACACCTCAAAACATGAGGCTTTCTGTGTGCAGCCAGAAGAAGACATGAATATGTAAAAGTGTGGTAATTAGAAATTTAACAGACAGAGAGAGAATAAAACCAGATGAACTCAGTGCACTCAATAATGTCCAGAATGAACCCCAAGGCAGGTAAACCTGTTCAAACTGGGCTATGTTACAGGATTTGACAAAAAAAAATGTGCTGGAGGGTCAAGGAGAATCTACAAGGAGGTACAGGAAACAAAGCAAATGGACCGAGAACAGAACCCTGAGGTTCCCCTGAGGAATTAAAAAAAGGCATGTGTTCTAGTTTGCGTGGATGTGTGGGATGGTATCAGAGGGAAGGCCTGATCTGAGGGAACACACAAGGAAGTTGCAGTCTCTTTCAAATGTGAACATCTCGCCGTGACCTAATTTAATAACGGCACACACGATACTCCACAATGCTATCCTCGCCACAGTAAATGACAACAACACGTAGAGTACGTCCATAATTCTCTACTGAAATCTCCACCTACTCATCCACACCATCTGGAGCAATTCCACCCACTCCACCTTACAACTGCTCAACTATTCCTCCTTTCTCATTCCAATGCATACTTCCACTGAAAACAACTCAACAACAAATGCCATGCTGTAGAAAAAAATGCATTACATTCATTCATGAATATTGTCTTTAGTTATAAAATGAAAAATACTCACATCTTCTTAAGTAATGTGTTTTTCCTGCTAAAGCATTGCCGTACCCTCTTCTACTTTTTACCTCCTCGTCTCATCCCTGCTCTGTTAAAAACATGCAGCTCACCTCTCTATGCTGGATCTCTCTCTTTTTTTACCCCCTTCTCATTTTCACTCTCTCTCTCCTTCCATCCAATCCCAGCGTTCCTTCTACCCTCCCCCTCCTGCTTCGCTTGTCGCTACGGTAACCTCCTCCAGGGTCTTGGGAGAAAATGTTACTGATGGGCTTAGTCGAGTATTAGCATAGGAGGACACAATGATCACACACAAGCACATACTTACACATGCAGACTACACAATAAGTCTGAAAAAGCCCAGCCTAAAGCATGGTGAACACATGAAGTATGCCATCTGCTGGTCAGAGTGTGGTACTGCTTATAAGCAGTGAGGAAAAACTGTGATTCAGCATCCCTGATGAAGTATGCTGCATTCCACCCCTGCATCATTCACACACACAGACACACACGCGCACACACACACACACACACACATCAATCAGCTCTACTGGGACTAAAGCAGGAAAAGTGCAGGTCTTCAAAATGTGTAAGAGATTCATATGCAACATTTGGAAGTCAAAAATACTCACAGCTACACATATGGGCAGCCCCTATAACACTGGATTAAACTTTCATTAGTCTCTCGATCATCAATCTTTTATTTCAGCCTTCCTTTCACTGGGGTGACTTCTTCAATCCAGAATCATTATAATGACCTTTAGCGTGAAGGGACTGGAGGAGTATCTCAATCTCAGAATACATTAACACAGACACATTAAGTGAATCTCTAACAGAGTGTAATAAGTAATGAACGCTTGAGGAAAGTCACAGGTGCAGAAATGCTGACGTTTGCAGATATTAATCACTAATTAAAATGAAATGTGAAGAATTCACAGCACATGCATCAGCCACTAGAACTGAGCAATAGGTTATACTGAATAGTCACAATATAATTTGTTAAAATTTTGCTAGTGATATCAAAAGCATTATAATATATAGGAATGTTCGAATACTTGATTCTGATTGGTTGAGAACGTTCTAAAGTGTGCAATTATTTTCAGGGAAAAAAATTTCACCAAATGATTTCAGTAATTTTAAAGGTCCATACAGACTACAACGACAAAAGAACCAAAACCCATAACGACACTGACTGAGCAAAATACATATAGTAAACAAAAGGATAAAAAGCAACAAAAACTATGTTTTATTTTTTATGCATTCATTAGTTATTATGGAAATCACATATCTTTCTCATGCCCTCTCGCTCTTCCACTCAAACGCACACACATACAAAGGACAAAAACTTGACAATCGTCTTGAAATACATCATCTGAACAATGTTTTGAGGTGTGGTAACTGTAGTATAAGCGGAATAATTGAATTATTAGAAAAATAATGCCCACATGAGGTGCAACGTCCACGAAGCGTGCATTATTTGTCTAATATAATATAACGGTTCGTTGTTAATAATTCCTTACATATTTTTTCCCCTTCTTCTGTACTGTAGATGTGTGTCACTGATTTCTTACCTTGTATGTGTTACTGTTTTGTTAATTTGCACAATTATTAATTTGTTTATTTATTTTTTACATTTTTGTACATTAAAATGTCTTAGCAAAAAATATTTAGTTAATATATATGTTAAAAAAAATTACTATTATGACTATATTACTATGTATTGTTATATTGGTTCATATACAGGAAAGTCATTAAATATCATTACTCCTTATGAGTATTAAAGGATTATGTGAATATTTAAAGGAAAAACTGAGGAAAACATGTATTAATTATTTTTATTTAAAGTTTTGCATTAAATATTTTGAAAATACTTCATACTTAATATTTTTGGCAACACTCGCTGTTTGAAAATTATGTGATATATCAAGTATAATTAAATGGCTGAAAAACAATTATATAATAATTTTTATTATTATTTATATATAGTATTTCCTTTTCCAAGCAATAAAGTATTGTAATGGTGAAATGTACATTTACTTCACTTGCACTCAATAGCTTTTGTAGGTCATTTCAGTGTTTGAAATGACCTTTATCTGATTAAACTAGGCAGAGAAAGAACTTACTCGAAAAGATTGAGCCAACATTCAGTGGGTTTCAGAGATTCAGCAGAACAAGTGCAGCAAATTATAAAATTAGCTCCTCGTAAATTAGACCCTGATGATGTCTTTGGCAGCTGCAATGTTTAAACCTGATAAAAAATCCATTTTTGCCCCATCTGTGCGGTTTCAAAAACTCTGATATTTATAAAGAGGTTTTTAGAAACACCCTCCATATTTTCATGAACACAGAGTTATAAAACATTCAGTTTTAGTCCGTTTATCTCTGTCATTTATTAAACATTATCTAAACCCTTAAATCATTTAACATGTTCTCCTTAACTAACCCATAAAAATACCCATTGCCATGACAACCAGCATTTACCTTCCATTATCGCGGCCGACGCCCCACACACGGATGACTTGCGATTGGCTGAGAGTGTAGAACGCACCGATCCATCGGGTCAACCAGATTCAGCATGTTATTCTCCAGAATGAGGTACATATCCTTCCCCTGGAAACACAAGCACAATGCCAGGGAGTTCAGTTTCAAAACCTAGAGAGCTTTCTTGCTGTCTAATGCCTACATTAGGCATCTGAAGTAGGAGCAGGTTTACCATTTTGGGGCCCCAAACGATCTCAGGCCCCCACATCCCAATATTTCGTAACATTTGCACAACATAATAATGAATAGAATTAAGTGAGACATTTAAAAATCTATATTTATTAAACTGCATACCAAAAAATTTGTACACTTTTGTACTCCCTAAAGCTTAAAGATATAAACCTTCTTGGTTTTGGATTCATCAAGAGTCTTAATTTAGTACATTGTCTTCAATATTGGTACTTGGTTTTAGCTTGAACAATTGTCTTTTTATTGTGAAATATGGCTTATATTCTGATTCTCAAATATATGTTAGTGTTTGTATATTGTCTTTTAAACACTTTTAAAATGATTTTTTTAGATGATAACAGGTGATCAGTGCTGCCATGTAATAGTTTGAACTTCAGCGCAGAGAATCAGAGTTGTCGGATTTACAAAACGTAAATTCATTCACATCTTCCAAAAGACATGAGAGTAAGTGGCCGGTGAACTGGTAGAAGGATACATTTTTTTAATAAAAGTAACCTATTTAGTTACATACGCAATGTATTTCTGACGTAAATAAAACAACGACAGATTTGTTTAGTGTTAGTTCACCCAAAGATGAAAATGCTATAATTTACTCAACCTCAGTGTCGTTTCAAACCCATACGACTTTCGTGCATTTTCGAGACACAAATATTTATTATTATTTTAATGAAATTTGGGAGATTTCTGTCCCTGCATTGAAACTCTGACGCTTCAAGATGTCAAAGAATCATGAATCGAGCAGTTTAATCCAAGAAGAGACACGATTGCTTTAAATGAGCAGATTTAATTTAGGCTTATGCACATATAAACAGTGAAGAAAAATGTTTGCAGCATTCTAAATTTGGTTACGGTTCGGAAGCAATGTTAATATGTAATAAATGAGGTCAACCGTGCTGCTGTAACAGCGGTCATTAACTGATTGAATTGCTTGGTTGACAGGGGTACTTAAACCTGTGGGGCCTACCCATTTGCGTGGTGGTTAACAACGCTACAACTTCTAAGGCGTCATACAAATAGCACTCCAGGCTCGACTTTGGTTTTCGCACATTTTTAAAGGGTTAGTTCACCCAAAATGAAAATTAAGTCATTAATTACTCACCCGCATGCTGTACCAACCCCGTAAGACCTTCGTTTATCTTCAGAACACAAATTAAGATATTTTGGATTAAATTTGAGATAGGGCTGCAGCTATCGATTCTTTTTGTAATCGATTAATCTAGCACTTAATCGATCGATTAATTCGAGTAATTGGATAATTTGTTTATGTGTGTTTTTAAGCAACCAAAACAAATAATGTATTACGAAAATGATAAGGTGTTTGGCATCTATTTCTTTAAAAAACTAGAGGTATTTATTCCAACTGCAACATTTGGCTCCACAACTAGCCTATTTATTGCAATTTTACCCATTTAGTGTAAGTGCCAGTGCCAACAATTATACAACAATACAGTTAAAACAATTTACTGCAAAACATGTTACATGTAGCCCATAACATGTAAAACTTTGAATACAAACTTAAATAGTAATGGCCATTTGGTCATTTTTTATTAGTTTTGTCTTAATACAACATTACAAAAAAAGGACTGCACCTTCTGCAAATTACCCACCTGAAAACAAAAATAAATTAATATAAAATATCAAGCCAAACAGGTACACAAATGTATGGAAATAAAACAATTATAAATAAGAATCAGACTTTTTCAAGTGTAATCTCAAGACAAACATCAGTGTGCTGTGTGTGTGTCACAATATTTGTTCCTCCATCACATCCCGGTGTATACAGTGAATGTATACGGAAATTTTTGTTGCGTGGCTACATAAAAGTTTAAGCATATGATGAATTGCCGTAATTGGTCTGACTGGCGCGTGAGAGAGACAAAGGGTGCACGCGCTCACTACCTCTCTGCCGTCGCGCACGCACTAGATTACAGGATATTTTAACTTGCGAATTAATATGCGACGGTAAAACTCAGTCGATCACGAGTGGCTCAACAGGTAGATCTATAGACAAACTCATCTTTCAGGCATTCGACCGAAGGGGTTGACATTTCAGCGTGAGAAATCGGGGGTATGGCGTGAGAGCGTGAGAATTGGCTCAATTGCGCGCGAGAATGCGTGAGAGTTGGCGGTCCTGCCAGGTATACTTTGCAGTTGACACATTGCATCTTGTTCTCTTCCTTTATAAACATATAATGATCCCAAACTTTAGACATTCTCTGCCATTAATGAGGTCACATGAAGTCAAATGTATCATGCGCTATGGTGTGCTTCCTGAACAACGGTCCGTGTGAATCAATCAGATCCCTGCGTGCAAGTAAAGTGCACGTCATAGGAATTTAACGAGGCTTCGAGGCAGATCTTTTGCCTCGAGGAATTTCTGTAATTCGAGTAACTCAGTAGCTCAGGAATCGTTTCAGCCTAATTTGAGAGCTGTATCACTACCACATAGGCTCTAAGGGACTGGCTCTTGATGGCCAAGAAAGTCAATGAAGAAACTGTTTAAATATTCCATGTGACTACCAGTGGGCTCACTAAGTTTATCAAGCAACGAGAATACTTTTGTGCGAAAAAACAAACAAAATAAACGAGCTTTATTCGACTATTCCTTTTCTTCCTTGTTGGCCTGAAACGAGACTTGGATAGATTCCCACGACGCATGCGCGAGAATTGCGATTTCCTTCAACTACTTCAGTTCTCGCGCATGCGTCGTGGAAATCTCTTGAAGTCTTGTTTTCAGCCCAACAAGGAAGAAAAGGAATAGTCGAATAAAGTCGTTATTTATGTTTTTTTCGCACAAAAAGTAGTCTCGTCGCTTGATAAACTTATAATTGAGCCACTGTAGGCACATGGAATATTTAAACATTTTCTTCATTGACTTTCTGGCCGTCAAGAGCCAGTCCCTTAAGAGCCTATGTGGTAGTGATACAGCTCTCAAATTTAATCAAAAATATCTTATTTTGTGTTCCGAAGATGAACGAAGGTCTTACGGGATTGGTACAGCATGCGGGTGAGTAATTAATGACTTAATTTTCATTTTTGGGTGAACTAACCCTTTAAGCTAAAAACATATTACTATAATAAGCATAAAACGTATAGCACATACAAATAATGGGTAAAAAAAGTATAAACTAAACTTTTTGGTATTGAAATGTAATTATATTGTAATCCATGTAATTTTAGAGAAATAGCTCAAAACAAACAGAACACACAGTAGCGCCAGAGTAAGTTTAAACCGTAATATTTTAACAAGCATAATATGCACAACACATGGAAACAATGGGTAAAACAGTGAATTTAGTAAATTCGACTTTAGTTTTTAAAGTTTGCTTTTTTCTATTGAATGAAAATTAAGTATATTATAATCCATGTAATTTCATACAAATAGCACTGTTTAAGTTGCTGCTAAATTAAAACTTGATACTCTAATAAATCAAACTTATTTTATTGCAGCTAATTTAAAACTGTTAGCTAATTTGTCACATCAGAGCTTTTCAGTATTAAATAAAATCAATCAATGTTTCTCTTGCATCACTTTATTCACTCAATTTCTCGCGAAGGATAAATGCAATGATGCCTGGTGGGAGTGATTTTGACCAAAGGTGTCTAAGAACTAGGGTTGGGTATTGTTTGAATTTGAACGATTCTGATTCCAATTTCGATTCCTTTTTCGATTCCGGTTCCTAACAATTCTCGATTCCGATTCTTTTAAGAGGCAGGGTCAAAAAAGTTTAGCTAACCTTGCTAACCAACGGTCTTTGTGAAGGAAATACTCCTTTTTAAAGGAAATACTCCTTTTGTCACAAATGTTGCATTTTGCCGAGATTTCGTTTTTTAGAAAAGTGAAGCCACACTTTGGACCGCAGACGCAAGCTACTCATGTTCGACTCGCGCGAGTTATGCCAACACTTCCGGTAGACGTTGGTGTTGTTCAGCGGTTTCTTCTTCCGGTCGATGGACTGTGAATATCGAAACTAGGAATCGAAATTTTAACTTTTAGAATCGATTCCGAAAAAAAGAACTAAAAGTAAGTCCCGGTTCCAATCGGATACTTCAATTCTCGATACCATACCCTACTAAGAACTCATACTGTCTACCTTATTAAAACACCTTTCAAGTACGAAAGTGCACCTACAGTATGATGCCTTAAAATGTTGCTCACATGAGCAACTCATAGGTTTTGGAATCGATGTCACAAGCTACTATAAGGTCTAAGGGTGCAAGTGCTTGTATGTGTTGGAAGTAATGAATAAAAGATCAGACCAGAAAATAAAAGGCAGAAGGAGAACAGAGGCTCTCTTCCTGTGTCCTGTCACAACACATTAAACTCGCTTTTTTCTGCATGACATTTTCTGCTTTCCTCTTTTCATTACTTCTATTCTTTCTCATATTGTCTCATTTTGTCCCTCTCTTTTTATCATCTCATTTTTAAATATGATTCAAGCCACATGTTTAGAAAGTGTGTATTTTTTAATGAATATGTGTGTGCCCTGTTAAACAGATTGACAGTGAAGATGGTTTAGTGTTGATCAAGCTGCTAACAGATTTATATATATATCTTAGTGTGGTTGGTCAACCAGGTGTGTTTCCTATACAACGACATAACTCACTGCTTGCATGATGTTAGTTTCCCGAAACCATATGTCGAGAAAGGTGTTCAATCACATTGGTTTATGACGTAACACGTGGTGGAGTAATAACTTATTTAACTCATTTAACTGTTTGAGATCAAATTAATGCTAGATGTTTTGATATAAATTACAGACATGGCATCTGAAGGAATATTTCTTATTTTTCTCAGTTATTTCGCTTTATTTCCATATTTAATCAAAGCTTCTTACATAGTATAGCACATACGCATTGTACAAAAACAATGCTTTAAATCTCTTTACAAACTATGTGTTCTAAATAAAAGACACAGGTTGTACTGAATGT
>JAQIUQ010007352.1:132500-157500 GCA_030378365.1 Hybognathus amarus | reverse complement strand
AACAAAAGGAGTTATTACCTTGTCCTCTTCCTCGATGGCGTGTCTCAGAGTGTCTGTCCTTTCCTGGCATTATCTGTAGGGATGAGGACTGAGGCTATACACACACAAACATACAATACACATAGTTTTAACTTTATTATGCATGACCAACGACTAAGACACTAATACTTTTATTTAGCAATGATGCATTAAATTGTCTTTAAAATTGTTACAAAAAATGTAATTTCATATAAATGCTGTTCCATTAAAATTTTCGATCATCAAACATACAGTAAATACTAGGGCTGTATTCAACCAAAGAAATCCTTAGTCGACCAAGGTCTTGTCCTGCGCGACGATTAGTCGACTAAAAAAAAAAAAAACGGATGTTTTGATTGAACATTTTTTAAACAATTGTCATAGAGCATTTATAAAACAACAACGAAAAAACATCGAAAATAAATAAAACTATAATAATAATACAATTCTTTGAAAATTAAGTGATTTGTTTAACTGCAAGTGAGGAGCTCTGTCCTTGGTCTATACTGACGGTCACAATCGCGCACCTGATCACACCACACGCTACAAAATAATATACCTGCTATCTGCCACATAATGCAAAATCCTAACAAAAGCTCTCGTTTATACAGGCTGTATTCTTCTTTACTTACAAAGCTATGGGTTAACTTTTGTCCAGCCGATCTGTTAGGCGTCTTAAAACAACAGACAAAATAGCCTAAAAAACTATCTGAAATCTAGGCTGTGTTGTAAGATAGCATATAAGTTTAATTTCGTTTTGTTACATTATTTAGGCTACTTTCAAATGAGTCAAGTGTACAGATAAAAACCTATTAAGAAAACAATCTATTGAGTCAGTATGATAAAGCCGTTAAAAGAGCTGCTCACGTCTTTTGCGCGCTCAAGTTTGATTTCAAATAGGCACGCGATGTGCGCGCTCATAATGGAGCAACGCGGTCGCCACCGTCGCCTACCTCCACAAACATGTAGCCAGACAAAAGATTTAGATTTCTTGGACATTCTGTCGACTAAAGTAGCGTGAACTGAATGAATACAGCAAAACCACCTACCAGTACATCCCTTACTGAGCGCGAGCAGCAGCGCAGCCAGTAGGTGCGGTTCCCGAGTGTGTTATGTGTGTGCGCTAAACTGTGGCGCAGTTACAAGAAATAGCCTAAAAGCATTTAAAGTTGGGGATAAAACA
Organism: Hybognathus amarus; assembly: GCA_030378365.1. Taxonomy (NCBI): domain Eukaryota; kingdom Metazoa; phylum Chordata; class Actinopteri; order Cypriniformes; family Leuciscidae; genus Hybognathus; species Hybognathus amarus. Next base: position 156,299 of record JAQIUQ010007352.1, on the reverse strand, counting down.
TAGGCTAATTATATTTAGAATACAGTAATAAATAACTGCTTTATAAAGGAATAAATATCAGGGAGTAAATCATTGAAAATGTATTTCTATTGGCAAAAAAAAAAAAAAATGCGACTGGTCGAACCAATAAGAATTTCAGTTGACCAAGACGATATCGACTGATTAGTCGACTAAACGACTAAAGTTGACAGCCCTAGTAAATACAGTCATGGCAACCTGTAAATATATTAAACATTTACCCAGCTCTATTTAATCCATGGCAACTGAAGTACTGTCACAAATGGCACTTCAAAACTATAATTTGTGTTAATTAGGTCTTATCTATTTATTCTTCACAACTAAATCCTCCTCATTATGAAAGCCAAACACCCAAAGAATGGCAGGATATATCCATAGAGTATTGTTCATACAGTAAAATGGGACATTGATGAAAATACTTACAAAGTAGCAGCTGTTGACAAATCCACAGGAAGGAACATTGCCGTCAGAGGATGAGGAAGAGTTTGGGGACAGGATAGGGGTAGGTTCCACACATGAAGAAGAGCGGGACAGGGGCGGGGTCAGACGAGCTGTCGGAAGTGGTGCTGCCTGAACGACTTGACGCCCCGAAAAACACGTCGGCATGAGACATCGACTAGAGGAAAACAAAGAGATACATTGGTCAATGTGGATAAATTAACAATTCATTTGCTTAGGCTGAGTTAACACGTCCAGTTTTTGTAACCACAGGATTTTTACCTCGTGATCTGGAGTGGGCGGAAGGCGAAAGGGAGCCCAGAGAGTGTTTGCGGCTGAGCCTGGCTGGGTCCAGTTGGCACTGGATGGCATGGGGCGGGTCTCTCCCACTGTGTGGTGCCTGTTGGAATGTGCCAGTAATAAATACCAGCCATGTCTGTCATCATCTTCCATCCTGGAGGCAAATCAGGGTCTGTCTGAAATGACTGCTCCCCCAGATATCTGTAAATGCAAATACACAAGGTCATGTGCGGTCCGAACATCCCTTAACCAAGATATCCAAGACTCCTATGACGGGCGTAGGACCAAAACCTGGTATGACGGCATGAGTAATTTTATAACATAATATTTATCATCATACATCTTTTAGTTTCAGTACTGGGGAAAAAATTGGGGGAAAGATGAGGATGCTACTACTGTCACACCAAAAAAAAATCAAGTTGGTGAAGATGTAGATTTATGAAGATTTATGTATTATTTTCTTAATATTTGGAATTGGACGAATGTAAACCAAAATATTATATTATTCATAAATGAATAAGTCTATAAATCTAATATTATAAAAGATTGAAATCAAAATTCTGATTGGCAAGTACTTCACATTGTCCCTAATGACACGCCTTAATTTCTTTTTGTATTACATCATGATGTGTTTGAGATACATCAATCTCTGTATTTTTGCATTTCTCCGTGTTGCTCTTATGTGTAAATGGTGTGAAGTAGTTCTGCCTTGCAAATGTATATTTTTTAAGCAAATATTTACCATTAACACATTTCTAAACAGTACAGCAACATCTCTATTGGTTAACACATTTCTACTATAGCATGGTACCGCCATACTGCTTTCCCAACATATGGACACTGTTAATACGGAGTGGACATTTCCGTGACAAACAATGAATTAAAACTGCTGAAGCCTAAATAATGAGTCACCTTATCTTGGTGTGTTTCTGTTGGATATGAGTGCACTGTAGTACACTATTATGTTGACATTAATAAGATTTTGTTTTTAACTGTTCATTATTTATGGCACAAAAAAACCTCAATTTCGGAGAAAACGTAAACACTAAAGTCAGACTCTTTTTCTTCCCTGTTGGATGTATGTCTGAGCGAAACAGCTTGAATAAGAAAAAATGTAGGATGGGACTTTAATTTTATCCAGCGCAAACGTTTGTTATTGATGCCATGTGAGTAACAGGCTGTTGGACTGGAGAAGTTATCTTATTTTATTTTATCAAAAAAAAAATATAAAATTTAGTTTGATTAAAAGATATGGAGGACACAATTAAAATAATTATGTGCACAAATTAATCATTTATAATTAATACTGCAATATTGCATTCCAACATTGAAGATACAAAAAAATAGAATCATTTTGTGTTATACTGGCTTAATGCAACCAAGAATAAAGGTATTTTTCTGTGCAACTGGAAGACTATTAACATTTCTCTCTCACACAGGAACTTGCTACTGTTCTGTCGGTCTTCGCTTAACAGCTGGGAATGTTTGTTTCATGTTTCAGATGTTAGTAAGAGCATTATTCACACAATGCAATCTGGGTGAGGAAAACCACACATACACACAGTAAACCACGGCAGTCTCCTCCTCACACATATGCTAAACAGATTCAAGCCAGGAAACACGTCCTCACCAAAACCAAGCTGTGACATTCAGTGTGTGTTTGAAAACTCTAAAGAAGTTTTTCATAGGAGCTTTTGTAAATCTACACATAATCTAGGAATTGTACCTCCACAAAATGAATCTAGAAAATGACTAACAACTAAAGAAACATTAACTGCCACATTGAAATAAACCAGCCCGAGACACAAATTAAATATCTTTCATGTTCCAAGTTTATGTACTGTTGTTTCTAAGCTTTCCTACTTATTCCCTGCCATATATCATGAAAAAAAAAACATCATGTCAAATAAGTAGGATGTCCGAATACACAGTATTAATGATACTGCAGACTAAGGCTGGGTGATATGACCAAAAATATTATCATACGATATGGATTTTTATTATATTTATATATTCATTAACCATTAATTGGGAAGGAAATGCTTTCCACATATTTATTAGACCTTGAAAATTAATGTAAACATGTAAACTTGTTCGTTCACAATTAAACTCCATAGAGTAACTCCCTTTTAATTAATGTCCCCATGAAATCCATATTATTTTGGGGGGATTCTGTGTTTTAAGATTAAATCCAAATTTATATAAACTTAACAAATGTAATCAAGCTTTTATCAAATGAAAATATAGCAATTAACATAGCAAAACATAGATTTTTTTACTTCTTCAGTTATTTGTGATATGCACTAACTGGATGTTGTTACATTTATTTCTGTTTTAGATTAATCCAAATTGAGGAAAAATGTCTAGAGCTTATCATCGTTATCAACGTTAATTTTATCACGATCACGATATGATATCTTTTATCGCCCAGCCCTACTGTAGACAAAAGCTTTCCACCGTTGTGCTAAACCATTCTCATTGCAAAACCGTTCCATTCCGTGCCAATCAGACACAGCCGATATGGATATGGTTTCAATGTACACCGTAGGGATGATAATAGAGCTCTTTGGAATGTAATACAAATGCATCATGAACGATGATCAGATATTTCTTTTAATTTTATTATTAACTTGAATGAACTTTGCTTAAACAGAGTGCTTGCTTGGCCAGCTATAAAATGGCAGCCAGACAAAAGACAAGTGACCAATCCTGAGTGGCGACGTCACTATACACATTCTATCGGCAGGGCCGCAGACGGTTTGCAATTGTGCTGTGCCGAACCAAAAAAGGAAATATAACTGGAACCGTGCCTTTCTGTTCTTAGAACTGTTCGGCCCGGCGGTGGAAAAGCGGTTAGACAATACCCAGATGTGAACTGGATCTTTTCTGAAAAGTTGGTGACAGTGGACACTTTACTATCCTATTTGGTCACAGGAGCCATTCGATTGGAAAAGGTAAACCAATGGCAAGGAAATCTAAGTGTACATGCTATAGGTAATAAGAAAGTTGTTCTTCATTCATAAATTGTTCTTAACAACACCAAAGTAATTTGTTGATGTGTTGAAAGTCACATAGGTCAAAGAGGAGAGTCAACATGGTAAACATGGTAGTATCACCTTGGACAGTCTACTTTGAAATCTCATTGGTCCAAAATCCCACTCCACATAACTGTATTGAACACCAAAGGTGCGATCAAATTATCACTTTTTTTGCAGGTGTAATGAAGCAATTTAAATCAGAATCCACATGATTTCAATTGAGGGCAGAAGAGTTCAAGTTGGTTACCGCAATATATAACCTTCAGAAAGTAGCCTTGTTGGAAAGTGACTTCTGTGTGAGAGATGTTGTGCACATTGCATTCTTGAAAATTAGCCTTTTTTGGCCACAAATTATTTTTTGCTAATGACTAAAGCGATCTAAAGCTTCTTCCCTCATCTTCATTTACAAGGTATACGACACACATGAAGTGTAAATTCCTATAATACTACTATGATTTTTATTCATATTTAAATTCGATTTTATTTTATTTTTTTCCATTTTAATTTATTTTGTATTTTTTTGTGTTTCGTCATTTTTATTATTTTATTTGTCATATTTTAATAGTTTTGAAATGTGAAAACATGCCTATATTCATTTTCATTTCAGTTCAGTTAACCTAAATTAACCTTGACATCTAGCTGAAATAAAATGTTTTTTACATTTTACATAGTTAACATTGATTTTCTTTCTATTTCTCTATTTCTTAAATAATGAAAATGTTTTTATGGATTTAGTTTTAGTTAACTTAACTATGATAAATAGCATCACAGTGAGTAACGTGTTGAGCAAGCTTGAGTTGAGTCGCCTCACTGTTGTTCTCGGGTATGGTTCACTTTAATGATATTTAATAATTAGCCAACAGAACTGACTAACTGAGTGAAAGAGCCGTAAGCCAGCACTAGTCATGCATGCTAAGTGAACACGAGTGCTTATTAGAAATGTCTCACAAGTTCCCTTTTAGTAAGACGACAAGGCACTGCAGTACTACAGGAGCTGTAGTGTTCTTTTAATACTGAGTATTATGCCAAGGTGCATTATGGGACTTGTAGTCCCTGATATAAGTGGGTCACTACAGCTGCCTAAAAACCTCATTACAGAGACAACAAAACCTTCATACAGATTCAAATACAAAGAAATACAGACAATACTCAGGTTGGCATTCAAGGATTTCTTTTGGCAAAAAAATAACAGCAGCTAGTTCATTTTAAACACAGGTAAACAGTGTACTGGCTTATACTATAGTTGCAAACCTAAACCTAGTTTTCTATGCTACATTTAACATTCGACCCACTTTCGATAATGTCTGTCTCTTTCTGCGTTCTCTAAAAGCATGTGTCGGGAAGAGGGGGAGGGGAGGACAGCTGTAAAATTCATGCCCACACGCACATACGGACGGACCGAAGTGCCATGAACATATGCACAAACTTTAGAATTCACCACACAGCTCGTGACACCCTTCACTGCATCCTCCCTCCTTCCTTATCTTCTCCGCCTGCATTTATGAGCATGCACACGCAACGGAGACGCGTAGCTACATGCGCAGCACTGACTCACAACCAGACACAACGACACACTGGTACCTACCCTCGTAATTCACTATAACAATGGCCAACATGTAGTCTTTACCCAGCATCATGACTGAGCAGCCGCAAGAAGAGAGGATGACATGAGAAGAGAGAGAAAGCAGAGGTAGAGGCGATGAGAGAGACAGAGGGCGGGCGACTGATGGAGAAAGGGAGAGACGGGGTGGGTGAGAATGCGAGAGCAACAGACTCTGTTTAAATGCTGTTTATTTCTATATCGAAATCTTGCAGGAAGAGATATCAGCTTCCTGTCAATCCGGCACATGCAATTGGTCACTAGGCCAATCAAACCCACCCCTTTTGCGGAATGATCCGTCACCCCGGCAACCCCAAGATAATTTTTCCTACAGCGTCACCCAACGTGTGGTCATGTAACCTTGGTATGACAAGACAGAAATGGTGGTTGAGGGATGAATGTGCAGGAATTGTGCATAACAGTCTGCTGCGGTGATCCCAGCTAACATCTGGGTGTAAAACCAGTTCGCAGCTGTCCATTACCCACCATGCTGGCTGAACAGACCTGCCACACACCTGTGAGGTTTCCTGTCTACTGAGAGAGATACTGACAGACCCTGTGACAGACTGGTTTGAGTGACAGTCGGGGCACAGGGAGATCCTTACTACAAAAACAGCCATTTTGACTCACCACAGTGATATTACAAAAAATCAGCGTCAAATATCATTGTCAAAAACATGTACAACATGGGTTGCATGTATAGTTCACTTTACCCCCAAATAAAAATGGTTTACACATCCTCATTTTGTTCCAAACCACAGCACGAGAGCAAGGCGGAGCGGTGTGACGCTATCCTCAATATTCCACTCTATGCCATTTAGGGTTGGGTATCGAGAATCGAGTATCGATTGGAACCGGGACTAACTTTTTGTTTTTCCGGAATCGTTAGAAAGTTAAAATATCGATTCCTAGTTTCGATATTCACAGTCCGCCGACCGGAAGAAGAAACCGCTGAACAACACCAACAAAGAAGCGTCTACCGGAAGTGTTGGCATAACCACACGAGTCGAACATGAGTAGCTTACGTCGGCGGTCCAAAGTGTGGCTTCACTTTTCTGAAAATGACGAAATCTTGTCAAAATGCAAAATTTGTGACAAAGGAGTTTTGGTAACGCTTCCTTTTACAGTCCAGTTACCCATGTAAATACTATGTACTTATTTTAGTAACTCAATTACTGGGTAATGACTCAGTACTAACCTGAACCTACCCTTAAACCTACCTATAAGTACCCTGTAAGTACTGTACTGTAAAAGGGAAGCGTTATCGAGAGTTTTTGTGACAGAAGGAGTATATCCTTCAGAAAGACCGTTGGTTAGCAAGGTTAGCTAAACTTTTTGACCCTGCCTCTTAAAAGAATCCGGAATCAGAATCGTTCAGAACCGAGAATCGAAAACAAGGAATCGAAATCAGAATCGTTCAAATTTAAACTTGAGTACCCAACCTTAATGCCATTGCGCTTCACTCAATTCAACTCGTGGCCCAAGCAAACGTTCCACTCATGTACCGCTCACGTTTGCACTGGATCCTGCTCAAAATCACATTTTTATGTACAGTACTAAATGTGTTTCTGTTTGTAATGAACAGAAACAGTAACCTGATGTGCCAGACTACATCAGAATGTTAGGTCTGGGAATCTTCATTTACAGGGCTTACTCCCTTGGGGGGCGGGATTGTCTTTCAAATCCTCTGCATGGATCGGAGTAAGTTGTGAAGCCAATCAGAGCAACTAAGAGGCTATTATTAGTAGACAGAGTCTGGCACTAAACTTTTACCACACCAGTCCAGCTGTCAAACATTGTTTATCGAAATAAGAATTTTTTTGGAATTGATCCCAAGTAAGGGATTTTTTGTTTTTATAGCGACCCACAAACTTTAAAATAAAACACTAATCATTAAAAGTCTAAAAAGAGTTTATAACTAGCCTACATAATATGAGAGAAGAGAGAGTGTGTCATTAAAAAATAATATCATAGAGAAACTTATAGTTCAATTTTAATATCAGCTACAAGGGAAACAGAGGCGCTATTGCGGATTCGCAAAGGTCCCGGCACGACACTGAGTAAAGCCTTTATACTCCAGAAGAAAATGACAAACTCGATTCTTGCACCTGCTTTTTTTGTCAATCCCTTTGCCATTCAATGGAGTTCATGTTTTAACCGTTTGACTGCTTTATCCTCTGACCGTCTCGTCACTTACTTGACTCCATATATTGACGGTGTTGCCCTTCAGATCTTCCAGCGAAAAAAACCCATGGAGAGTCGTAGTGGCGGCAAAGGAATTTTGTGCCGGCGTTGGAGATTCCAGGCTACAGAAAGATTCATTTAACAGATAGCACTGAAAGGATTTCAACTTTTTTTACCCCAGCAATAACTTAAAAAACTGTTTAGAGACCAGATCACAAATTGATTTTTTTGCAAATCCAGGATCTTTAATTTCTATTTTTCATAGTTTTAAATTCGATTTTTGGTAACATTTACTTGAAGGGGTGCGCATAAGACCACCTTTATAACCATGACACTAATTCATGTCTGAATTTTATCTGTATGTACAACTGTCATTCAGTGTTTTCACTCAATAATGACATTTGACGCACACCAACATTAGTGTCTTTGTTATGACGTCTATCAACCATGACATCAGTAAACTGTCTTTAGTCCTCTCGTCATGACAACTTGACATAAAATTAAGTTAAACTGTCTATGGTGGTTGGCTTCACATTTGGCTGTCATGAGGCCATTATAATGGTGTTATTAATAATTTTGACCTCAACTACAGCTGTGAATTTGTCATTAAAAAAGCCATAATGGTTCATGACAGCCAATGTCAAAACTACATACCACCTAGACGATGAACGACCGAAAATGGAGTCAGGTGGTTTTTAACTTCGATAATTATGCCATGTTATCACGTAGTTTGTTTGTCTGAGAATGTCTAACTGCTCACGATACTACTGACAGGTCACCACGTAATCAAGGTGTCATAAACAGAGACACTCAAACAATGTCAGCATTTGCAACAAATGTCATAGCTGAGTTGAAATCGCACTTAATGACAGTTGTCACAAACACGCATAGTTCTTCATTTTCAGAATAGTTATTCATGTTATGATGGAAGGGTGTCACGTTAACTTTAAGCGCAGTCAGAAAATAAAAAGTGTTACCCTTCGACGTCCTCACCGCCATTCACGTATAAAACCTTTGGAATTATTAAAAATTGATATTTGAACTCTACTCAGAATTACGAGCTCAGCAGGGGTTCAGAAGTAATTTTTATATCATACGAAAATGATTTCGAAACCTGCGGATTTTCTTCTGTGTAATAATATGTTTAATTAAAATGAATGGAGGAAAAAATCTTTAATTCTTCAAAAAATAATTTGAAGAACCTTTAGTATTTATACTAGAAAAAGAGGTTATCCCTTGCGTATAGTGGAGACACAAATGTTTATCTTAATTTACTCTCACACTCAACAAAAGTCTCCATCTGTCTGTCCATGCATATTTTATTGAACGAGCTTTTAATTGTCATTAATACAGATAGTTATTATAGTTTTTATTGATATTTTCAATCAAAAGTTTTCTTTTTCTTTTTACTTATAACTTTAGTTCAAGTTTAGTTTAGAGTTTTTGCAATTTTCATTGATTTTTATTTAAAAAACATATAACTATAGTTTTTATAATTCTATGAACTCTTGCAACTAGCTAAAATAAATAAAGTTAAAAAATTCTATTTTATTGACACTGAGTTTTTTAGATGAGCGTAACACAGGGCTATATGTTTTTATTCCTAATTCAGTTTTTATTTTTTGCAAATTTTCGATTTCCATTTAAAAGGGTACCTATAAATTATCTTCATGTAGTGTGTAACATACATCTCAAGCGAACGAAAAATCCTGCAAAAGTTTTAAAATGAAAGTTTACTTATACAAAATATTGTCTCTCTCAAAATAAAGCAAGCCCAGCTGGGTTTGAAAATCCATTAAACACCACCCCCAAGCCCAACATAGGGTATGAGGAATAAATGTCCCAGTGGAGATTTTCTGATCAGCATCAGAGTCGAACTTTAACTTCCCAAGACAATAGGTTTATAATGCGACTTTCATTTCCAAAATTTTTGCAGGATGTTTTCGTTCACTTGATTTTATGAACACACTATATGAAGGGCAGTTTCAAAACCCATAACAGGTAATCCTTTAAATGAAAAATGGAATTTGGTAAAATAAACTGATTCTTGGAAAAAAATAAACCGAATTTTATAGGGCCCTAGTACATTCAAAATTCCTCTTAAAAAATTTTCAGTGTAGAAATAATAATTTTTTTAACTTTATTTATTTCAGCTAGTTGGCAAGGTTCATAAAAAAATTTATAAAAACTATATAGTTATATATTTTTTTAAATAAAATCAAATGAAAATTGCAAAAACTCTTTAACTAAACTCTAATAAAGTTATAAGGATAAGAAAAAAGAAAAACGACCGAAATATTAATAAAAACTATAATAGTATCGTATTAATGATAATTAAAAAGCTGGTTAAATAAAATATGCACCTGCAACAGACAGATGAAGACTTTAGCTGATTATAATAAATTAACATAAGCATTTTGTCTGTCCAACATATTGCTTTAGTAGTCTAGCCATTTCCTAGTATGCAAAATTATCTAAAGGTCTTAGGATATTTTGAAGAATTTAAAAATTTCTCCATTTATTTTATGAGATATTATTATTACACAGAAGAAAAATCACAGGTTTGGAAGAGGATGTAAGAGGAGCGGTGATTTTTCATCTATAGTGTAGAATTACTTTCTGATATTCTCACTCTGAATTTGCCGCATTTGTGAAGGTTATGGAGTTCAAATATCGTTTTAAATGAAGTTGAACCACATAAATGCACAGTAAACATCGAAGTAACATTTATTTGAAAAGGTGTGTGCATAGATGACATGACACCTTTTATGTTTAATTGCTATGAGAGATTTAAAATTAAGGAAATCTCTACTGCATGTTTGTGATCATTAGTGTATCTGAGTTATGACATTTGTTGCAAATATGACATTGTTTGAGATGTTTGCTATGTATCTTCACATAAACCCATACACAGTAACCTGTCAGTGTCTTTGTCATGAGATTTGAATACATTACTAACAACACAACCTGTCATAAATATTACATGGCAGATTAATTATCAAACTTAAGAAACCACCTAGCTTTATTGGTTAACATTACATTAAAGTTTAGGTGGCTCTTAAGTTTCTACATTGGCTGTCATGAAGCCATTATGAATTTTTTAATGACAAATTCAGTTAGTACCACTTAGTTGAGGTCACGGAAAATATTCATGACACAGTTATAATGGCCTCACTACAGCCAATGCGTAAAGCCAACCACATGACAGTTTAACTTAATTTTATGTCAAGTTGTCATGACAAAGACACTGACAGGTTATGATGTTAATGACTTTAACGCCAGACGTCATAACAAAGACATTCTTAATGTCATATTTGCATTCAAAATGTCATTACTTGAGTGAAAAATACATTACTAAACAGTTGTCATAAACATGCATAAACCTTCATCCAAACATGCTGCCATGTTATGGTCATGAAGGTGTCATGTCAGTCTGGTTATGCACTCCTTTAAGTAAGTGTTACCAATTAGAAGCTTAAAATATGATGTAGAAATTGTAAGAGAGTGTGAAGTTTAAAAAAATCATTTCATATAGGCTTAAGAGAAAAGTTCTTTTTTTAAGTTATTTGCTTATGGGTAAGAGGTTTGACCTTTGCAGTGCTAAGGTACTGTTAGTTAGATGGTTGGCAGAGCCTATAAATCTAAGACTTACCCCAGTGCAGTGAAAAATTATTTTGCAGTATAGAGCGTGGTCTAGCAACTCTCCATATGTCCAGCTGGAAACCTGAACTCTGCAAGGGCCAAATCATTGGATAGAGTTGGTGGCGTAGTCAGATGACAAGCAGAAGCGGCGACGTCAAGCAAGCTCAAGATATTTTGTTTTAGTCTTTATCTTGGATGCGGCTTGTGAAACCAATTACAAAGCATGGTGAACGTCAACTTGTCATTTTCTTATTTAGATAAGGCTTTACTCTGTCAGCCTTCAGAGCTGAGAAGGTGCACGGACCTCTTTCGGAATCATTTAATACACTATATTTCCAAGACCACTATTCCTCTCGCTTTCCTTGTAAGCTGATATTAGAATTTTAATATTTATGATATTATTTTTTTAATGACACACTGTCTCTTTCTCTACATATTATGTAGGCTAGTTATAAACTTTTTAGACTTTTAAATGATTAGTGTTTAATTTTGAAGTTTGTGGTCCGGGAAAAAACAAAAAATCCCTCATTTTGGGATGATCTGTAAATCTCCCTTATTTTCAATAAACAAATGCTCATATTACGGGATATGGTAAAAATTAATATGTCAACTTGCTCTACTGAGCACGTCACTTCTTCGTTGCTTTATTGGCTTTAGCGCTATCCAATTCGCGTGCAGAGAGAATTTGTAAGACAACCATTCATCCCGTCCTTGGATTGAGCCCTGTCAATGAGTAGTTCCCACACTTAACATTCTTATGTAGGTCTGGCATGCCAGGCTACTGTTTCTGTTCATTACAAACAGAAACACATTTAGTACTGTACATAAAAATGTGATTTTGAGCGGGATCCGTGCAAACGTGAGCGGTACATGAGTGGAACGTTTGCTTGGGCCACGAGTGAATTGAGTGGAGCGCAATGGCATTAAGGTTGGGTATCGTTTAAATTTGAACGATTCTGATTTCGATTCCTTGTTTCGATTCCGGTTCCTAACGATTCTCGATTCCGATTCTTTTAAGAGGCAGGGTCAAAAAAGTTTAGCTAACCTTGCTAACCAACGGTCTTTCTGAAGGATATACTCCTTCTGTCACAAAAACTCCGGTAACGCTTCCTTTTACAGTACAGTACTTACAGGGTACTTATAGGTAGGTTTAAGGGTAGGTTCAGGGTTAGTACTAGTTATTACCCAGTAATTGTAGTTACTAAAATAAGTACATAGTATTTACATGGGTAACTGGACTGTAAAAGGAAGCGTTACCAAAACTCCTTTGTCACAAATTTTGCATTTTGACAAGATTTCGTCATTTTCAGAAAAGTGAAGCCACACTTTGGACCGCCGACGTAAGCTACTCATGTTCGACTCGTGTGGTTATGCCAACACTTCCGGTAGACGCTTCTTTGTTGGTGTTGTTCAGCGGTTTCTTCTTCCGGTCGGCGGACTGTGAATATCGAAACTAGGAATCGATATTTTAACTTTCTAACGATTCCGGGAAAAACAAAAAGTTAGTCCCGGTTCCAATCGATACTCGATTCTCGATACCCAACCCTAAATGGCATAGAGTGGAATATTGAGGATAGCGTCACACGCTCCGCCTTGCTCTCGTGCTGTGGTTTGGAACAAAATGAGGATGTGTAAACCATTTTTATTTGGGGGTAAAGTGAACTATACATGCAACCCATGTTGTACATGTTTTTGACAATGATATTTGACGCTGATTTTTTGTAATATCACTGTGGTGAGTCAAAATGGCTGTTTTTGTAGTAAGGAATCTCCCTCTGCCCCCGACTGTCACTCAAACCAGTCTGTCACAGGGTCTGTCAGTATCTCTCCAGTAGACAGGAAAACCTCACAGGTGTGTGGCAGGTCTGTTCAGCCAGCATGGTGGGTAATGGACAGCTGCGAACTGGTTTTACACCCAGATGTTAGCTGGGATCACCGCAGCAGACTGTTATGCACAATTCCTGCACATTCATCCCTCAACCACCATTTCTGTCTTGTCATACCAAGGTTACATGACCACACGTTGGGTGACGCTGTAGGAAAAATTATCTTGGGGTTGCCGGGGTGACGGATCATTCCGCAAAAGGGGTGGGTTTGATTGGCCTAGTGACCAATTGCATGTGCCGGATTGACAGGAAGCTGATATCTCTTCCTGCAAGATTTCGATATAGAAATAAACAGCATTTAAACAGAGTCTGTTGCTCTCGCATTCTCACCCACCCCGTCTCTCCCTTTCTCCATCAGTCGTCCGCCCTCTGTGTCTCTCATCGCCTCTACCTCTGCTTTCCTCTCTCTTCTCATGTCATCCTCTCTTCTTGCGGCTGCTCAGTCATGATGCTGGGTAAAGACTACATGTTGGCCATTGTTATAGTGAATTACGAGGGTAGGTACCGTGTGTCGTTGTGTCTGGTTGTGAGTCAGTGCTGCGCATGTAGCTACGCGTCTCCGTTGCGTGTGCATGCTCATAAATGCAGGCGAGAAGAGAGATAAGGAAGGAGGGAGGATGCAGTGAAGGGTGTCACGAGCTGTGTGGTGAATTCTAAAGTTTGTGCATATGTTCATGGCACTTCGGTCCGTCCGTGTGTGCGTGTGGGCATGAATTTTACAGCTGTCCTCCCCTCCCCCTCTTCCCGACACATGCTTTTAGAGAACGCAGAAAGAGACAGACATTATCGAAAGTGGGTCGAATGTTAAATGTAGCATAGAAAACTAGGTTTAGGTTTGCAACTATAGTATAAGCCAGTACACTGTTTACCTGTGTTTAAAATGAACTAGCTGCTGTTATTTTTTTGCCAAAAGAAATCCTTGAATGCCAACCTGAGTATTGTCTGTATTTCTTTGTATTTGAATCTGTATGAAGGTTTTGTTGTCTCTGTAATGAGGTTTTTAGGCAGCTGTAGTGACCCACTTATATCAGGGACTACAAGTCCCATAATGCACCTTGGCATAATACTCAGTATTAAAAGAACACTACAGCTCCTGTAGTACTGCAGTGCCTTGTCGTCTTACTAAAAGGGAACTTGTGAGACATTTCTAATAAGCACTCGTGTTCACTTAGCATGCATGACTAGTGCTGGCTTACGGCTCTTTCACTCAGTTAGTCAGTTCTGTTGGCTAATTATTAAATATCATTAAAGTGAACCATACCCGAGAACAACAGTGAGGCGACTCAACTCAAGCTTGCTCAACACGTTACTCACTGTGATGCTATTTATCATAGTTAAGTTAACTAAAACTAAATCCATAAAAACATTTTCATTATTTAAGAAATAGAGAAATAGAAAGAAAATCAATGTTAACTATGTAAAATGTAAAAAACATTTTATTTCAGCTAGATGTCAAGGTTAATTTAGGTTAACTGAACTGAAATGAAAATGAATATAGGCATGTTTTCACATTTCAAAACTATTAAAATATGACAAATAAAATAATAAAAATGACGAAACACAAAAAAATACAAAATAAATTAAAATGGAAAAAAATAAAATAAAATCGAATTTAAATATGAATAAAAATCATAGTAGTATTATAGGAATTTACACTTCATGTGTGTCGTATACCTTGTAAATGAAGATGAGGGAAGAAGCTTTAGATCGCTTTAGTCATTAGCAAAAAATAATTTGTGGCCAAAAAAGGCTAATTTTCAAGAATGCAATGTGCACAACATCTCTCACACAGAAGTCACTTTCCAACAAGGCTACTTTCTGAAGGTTATATATTGCGGTAACCAACTTGAACTCTTCTGCCCTCAATTGAAATCATGTGGATTCTGATTTAAATTGCTTCATTACACCTGCAAAAAAAGTGATAATTTGATCGCACCTTTGGTGTTCAATACAGTTATGTGGAGTGGGATTTTGGACCAATGAGATTTCAAAGTAGACTGTCCAAGGTGATACTACCATGTTTACCATGTTGACTCTCCTCTTTGACCTATGTGACTTTCAACACATCAACAAATTACTTTGGTGTTGTTAAGAACAATTTATGAATGAAGAACAACTTTCTTATTACCTATAGCATGTACACTTAGATTTCCTTGCCATTGGTTTACCTTTTCCAATCGAATGGCTCCTGTGACCAAATAGGATAGTAAAGTGTCCACTGTCACCAACTTTTCAGAAAAGATCCAGTTCACATCTGGGTATTGTCTAACCGCTTTTCCACCGCCGGGCCGAACAGTTCTAAGAACAGAAAGGCACGGTTCCAGTTATATTTCCTTTTTTGGTTCGGCACAGCACAATTGCAAACCGTCTGCGGCCCTGCCGATAGAATGTGTATAGTGACGTCGCCACTCAGGATTGGTCACTTGTCTTTTGTCTGGCTGCCATTTTATAGCTGGCCAAGCAAGCACTCTGTTTAAGCAAAGTTCATTCAAGTTAATAATAAAATTAAAAGAAATATCTGATCATCGTTCATGATGCATTTGTATTACATTCCAAAGAGCTCTATTATCATCCCTACGGTGTACATTGAAACCATATCCATATCGGCTGTGTCTGATTGGCACGGAATGGAACGGTTTTGCAATGAGAATGGTTTAGCACAACGGTGGAAAGCTTTTGTCTACAGTAGGGCTGGGCGATAAAAGATATCATATCGTGATCGTGATAAAATTAACGTTGATAACGATGATAAGCTCTAGACATTTTTCCTCAATTTGGATTAATCTAAAACAGAAATAAATGTAACAACATCCAGTTAGTGCATATCACAAATAACTGAAGAAGTAAAAAAATCTATGTTTTGCTATGTTAATTGCTATATTTTCATTTGATAAAAGCTTGATTACATTTGTTAAGTTTATATAAATTTGGATTTAATCTTAAAACACAGAATCCCCCCAAAATAATATGGATTTCATGGGGACATTAATTAAAAGGGAGTTACTCTATGGAGTTTAATTGTGAACGAACAAGTTTACATGTTTACATTAATTTTCAAGGTCTAATAAATATGTGGAAAGCATTTCCTTCCCAATTAATGGTTAATGAATATATAAATATAATAAAAATCCATATCGTATGATAATATTTTTGGTCATATCACCCAGCCTTAGTCTGCAGTATCATTAATACTGTGTATTCGGACATCCTACTTATTTGACATGATGTTTTTTTTTTCATGATATATGGCAGGGAATAAGTAGGAAAGCTTAGAAACAACAGTACATAAACTTGGAACATGAAAGATATTTAATTTGTGTCTCGGGCTGGTTTATTTCAATGTGGCAGTTAATGTTTCTTTAGTTGTTAGTCATTTTCTAGATTCATTTTGTGGAGGTACAATTCCTAGATTATGTGTAGATTTACAAAAGCTCCTATGAAAAACTTCTTTAGAGTTTTCAAACACACACTGAATGTCACAGCTTGGTTTTGGTGAGGACGTGTTTCCTGGCTTGAATCTGTTTAGCATATGTGTGAGGAGGAGACTGCCGTGGTTTACTGTGTGTATGTGTGGTTTTCCTCACCCAGATTGCATTGTGTGAATAATGCTCTTACTAACATCTGAAACATGAAACAAACATTCCCAGCTGCTAAGCGAAGACCGACAGAACAGTAGCAAGTTCCTGTGTGAGAGAGAAATGTTAATAGTCTTCCAGTTGCACAGAAAAATACCTTTATTCTTGGTTGCATTAAGCCAGTATAACACAAAATGATTCTATTTTTTTGTATCTTCAATGTTGGAATGCAATATTGCAGTATTAATTATAAATGATTAATTTGTGCACATAATTATTTTAATTGTGTTCCTCCATATCTTTTAATCAAACTAAATTTTATATTTTTTTTTTGATAAAATAAAATAAGATAACTTCTCCAGTCCAACAGCCTGTTACTCACATGGCATCAATAACAAACGTTTGCGCTGGATAAAATTAAAGTCCCATCCTACATTTTTTCTTATTCAAGCTGTTTCGCTCAGACATACATCCAACAGGGAAGAAAAAGAGTCTGACTTTAGTGTTTACGTTTTCTCCGAAATTGAGGTTTTTTTGTGCCATAAATAATGAACAGTTAAAAACAAAATCTTATTAATGTCAACATAATAGTGTACTACAGTGCACTCATATCCAACAGAAACACACCAAGATAAGGTGACTCATTATTTAGGCTTCAGCAGTTTTAATTCATTGTTTGTCACGGAAATGTCCACTCCGTATTAACAGTGTCCATATGTTGGGAAAGCAGTATGGCGGTACCATGCTATAGTAGAAATGTGTTAACCAATAGAGATGTTGCTGTACTGTTTAGAAATGTGTTAATGGTAAATATTTGCTTAAAAAATATACATTTGCAAGGCAGAACTACTTCACACCATTTACACATAAGAGCAACACGGAGAAATGCAAAAATACAGAGATTGATGTATCTCAAACACATCATGATGTAATACAAAAAGAAATTAAGGCGTGTCATTAGGGACAATGTGAAGTACTTGCCAATCAGAATTTTGATTTCAATCTTTTATAATATTAGATTTATAGACTTATTCATTTATGAATAATATAATATTTTGGTTTACATTCGTCCAATTCCAAATATTAAGAAAATAATACATAAATCTTCATAAATCTACATCTTCACCAACTTGATTTTTTTTTGGTGTGACAGTAGTAGCATCCTCATCTTTCCCCCGATTTTTTTCCCCAGTACTGAAACTAAAAGATGTATGATGATAAATATTATGTTATAAAATTACTCATGCCGTCATACCAGGTTTTGGTCCTACGCCCGTCATAGGAGTCTTGGATATCTTGGTTAAGGGATGTTTGGACCGCACATGACCTTGTGTATTTGCATTTACAGATATCTGGGGGAGCAGTCATTTCAGACAGACCCTGATTTGCCTCCAGGATGGAAGATGATGACAGACATGGCTGGTATTTATTACTGGCACATTCCAACAGGCACCACACAGTGGGAGAGACCCGCCCCATGCCATCCAGTGCCAACTGGACCCAGCCAGGCTCAGCCGCAAACACTCTCTGGGCTCCCTTTCGCCTTCCGCCCACTCCAGATCACGAGGTAAAAATCCTGTGGTTACAAAAACTGGACGTGTTAACTCAGCCTAAGCAAATGAATTGTTAATTTATCCACATTGACCAATGTATCTCTTTGTTTTCCTCTAGTCGATGTCTCATGCCGACGTGTTTTTCGGGGCGTCAAGTCGTTCAGGCAGCACCACTTCCGACAGCTCGTCTGACCCCGCCCCTGTCCCGCTCTTCTTCATGTGTGGAACCTACCCCTATCCTGTCCCCAAACTCTTCCTCATCCTCTGACGGCAATGTTCCTTCCTGTGGATTTGTCAACAGCTGCTACTTTGTAAGTATTTTCATCAATGTCCCATTTTACTGTATGAACAATACTCTATGGATATATCCTGCCATTCTTTGGGTGTTTGGCTTTCATAATGAGGAGGATTTAGTTGTGAAGAATAAATAGATAAGACCTAATTAACACAAATTATAGTTTTGAAGTGCCATTTGTGACAGTACTTCAGTTGCCATGGATTAAATAGAGCTGGGTAAATGTTTAATATATTTACAGGTTGCCATGACTGTATTTACTAGGGCTGTCAACTTTAGTCGTTTAGTCGACTAATCAGTCGATATCGTCTTGGTCAACTGAAATTCTTATTGGTTCGACCAGTCGCATTTTTTTTTTTTTGCCAATAGAAATACATTTTCAATGATTTACTCCCTGATATTTATTCCTTTATAAAGCAGTTATTTATTACTGTATTCTAAATATAATTAGCCTATGTTTTATCCCCAACTTTAAATGCTTTTAGGCTATTTCTTGTAACTGCGCCACAGTTTAGCGCACACACATAACACACTCGGGAACCGCACCTACTGGCTGCGCTGCTGCTCGCGCTCAGTAAGGGATGTACTGGTAGGTGGTTTTGCTGTATTCATTCAGTTCACGCTACTTTAGTCGACAGAATGTCCAAGAAATCTAAATCTTTTGTCTGGCTACATGTTTGTGGAGGTAGGCGACGGTGGCGACCGCGTTGCTCCATTATGAGCGCGCACATCGCGTGCCTATTTGAAATCAAACTTGAGCGCGCAAAAGACGTGAGCAGCTCTTTTAACGGCTTTATCATACTGACTCAATAGATTGTTTTCTTAATAGGTTTTTATCTGTACACTTGACTCATTTGAAAGTAGCCTAAATAATGTAACAAAACGAAATTAAACTTATATGCTATCTTACAACACAGCCTAGATTTCAGATAGTTTTTTAGGCTATTTTGTCTGTTGTTTTAAGACGCCTAACAGATCGGCTGGACAAAAGTTAACCCATAGCTTTGTAAGTAAAGAAGAATACAGCCTGTATAAACGAGAGCTTTTGTTAGGATTTTGCATTATGTGGCAGATAGCAGGTATATTATTTTGTAGCGTGTGGTGTGATCAGGTGCGCGATTGTGACCGTCAGTATAGACCAAGGACAGAGCTCCTCACTTGCAGTTAAACAAATCACTTAATTTTCAAAGAATTGTATTATTATTATAGTTTTATTTATTTTCGATGTTTTTTCGTTGTTGTTTTATAAATGCTCTATGACAATTGTTTAAAAAATGTTCAATCAAAACATCCGTTTTTTTTTTTTTTAGTCGACTAATCGTCGCGCAGGACAAGACCTTGGTCGACTAAGGATTTCTTTGGTTGAATACAGCCCTAGTATTTACTGTATGTTTGATGATCGAAAATTTTAATGGAACAGCATTTATATGAAATTACATTTTTTGTAACAATTTTAAAGACAATTTAATGCATCATTGCTAAATAAAAGTATTAGTGTCTTAGTCGTTGGTCATGCATAATAAAGTTAAAACTATGTGTATTGTATGTTTGTGTGTGTATAGCCTCGATCCTCATCCCTACAGATAATGCCAGGAAAGGACAGACACTCTGAGACACGCCATCGGGAAGAGGACAAGGTAATAACTCCTTTTGTTGTGGGGAAATTTCAAATCACAACCAACACAATCACACATAAACACTCAACAGCCAGATACTACACACACATACACACACAATCACAACCAAACACCCAACAGCCAGATTCTGAACACACACACAATGACAACCAAACACCCAACAGCCAGATTCTGAACACACACGCAATCACAACCAAACACCCAACAGCCAGATACTACACACACTCAATCACAACCAAACAGCCAGATACTGTACACACACACAATCACAACCAAACACCCAACAGCCAGATACTACACACACACAATCACAACCAAACACCCAACAGCCAGATACTACACACACACACACACACACACACAATCACAACCAAACTCCCAGAAGCCAGATTCTGAACACACACACACAATGACAACCAAACATCCAACAGCCAGATTCTGAACACACACGCAATCACAACCAAACACCAAGCAGCCAGATTCTGAACACACACACACAATGACAACCAAACACCCAACAGCCAGATTCTGAACACACATGCAATCACAACCAAACACTCAACACCCAGATACTACACACACTCAATCACAACCAAACAGCTAGATACTACACACACACAACCAAACACCCAACAGCCAGATACTGTACACACACACATAATCACAACTAAATATCCAACAGCCAGATACTACACACACTCAATCACACACAATCACAATCAAACAGCCAGATACTGTACATACACACAATCACAACTAAAGATCCAACAGCCAGATACTACACACACACAATCACAACCAAACACCCAGAAGCCAGATTCTGAACACACACACAATGACAACCAAACACCCAACAGCCAGATTCTGAACACACACACAATCACAACCAAACACCCAACAGCCAGATTCTGAACACACATGCAATCACAACCAAACACCAAACAGCCAGATTCTGAACACACACACAATGACAACAAAACACCCAACAGCCAGATTCTGAACACACATGCAATCACAACCAAACACAAAACAGCCAGATACTACACACACACAATGACAACCAAACACCCAACAGCAAGATTCTGAACACACACACAATCACAACCAAACACCCAACAGCCAGATGCTACACACACACGCAATCACAACCAAACACCAAACAGCCAGATACTACACACACTCAATCACAACCAAACACCCAACAGACAGATACTACACACACACACACACACACACACACAAACACAACCAAACACCCAACATCCAGATACTACACACACACAATTACAACCAAACACCTAACAGCCAGATACTGCACACACACACATTACAACCAAACACCTAACAGTCAGATACTGCTCACACACACACACATCACAACCAAACACCCAATAGCCAGATACTACACACACACAATCACAACCAAACACCCAACAGCCAGATGCTACACACAAACACAACCAAACACCCAATAGCCAGATACTACACACACACAATCACAACCAAACACCTAACAGCCAGATACTGCACACACACACACAATCACAACCAAACACCCAATAGCCAGATACTACACACACACAATCACAACCAAACACCCAACAGCCAGATGCTACACACAAACACAACCAAACACCCAACAGCCAGATACTACACACAAACACAACCAAACACCCAACAGCCAGATACTACACACACACACACATAGACACACACATCCACACTCTTGTTGAGTGATCTAACAACCCTGTCTTTTTCCACCCTCCCACCCTTGACTCCTCAACCTTGTCCTCCTTGTTTGTATGTTTGTGTGTGAATAATGGTGCAGAAACAGACATGGAGTGATTTTGCAGTGGGAAAGATTGACAGTGAGGTCTGGAAGGTTAGTATCTCAGGCAGTTTTTTATTGAACCAAATACACAGTAGAATGCTTCAGGGAACTGCACTTGGAACAAAACTTGGTTCTGCCCTTCACAGGGTCCACAATATATATATTTTTTTCTGACCAATGGCAGGTGACTTGAGGCCATATTTTGCATTTTAAAAAGAATTCAAAGAAAAGTCTGTACCTGTAGATGTTCTACTGGTGTAGTTGTGGTCTGAGATCCTGCACTGCTTCATACCTTCCTCACCTTTTGACCTTTAACCTTTCTTCTAAGCATGGATTTCGTCTTTTGTCTGCATGCACTGCAAAACTCATTTATATAACTAACAAAAAAAAGTAAAAAGTTCTCATTTTTTCAAATAGTTTTTATTTTATTTTATTTTATTTCGATAAATCTCTGTAAACCTTCATAAACCTTTGTTATTATGTTTAAAACTAACATAAATTGACAAATTGGGTAAAATATTTGTTTTACAGACATACACACACACACATGTGTGTATATATATATATATATATATATATATATATATATATATATATATATATATTGTTTAAAAAAATATGTGGATATATACAACAAACTTTACGTTTATGCAGATAATTTATTTAATACCTCTTCATTTCACCCTCAATATATTCCTTTTGTAAAATGTGCATGGTTCAACCTTTATATGATTTAAAACTGGTTAATCATTTTCAGTTCAGTTTGTTTAATCACTCATCACAGGAACTGTGTTTCCTGTTTTGTTTTCTGCGTGACCTGAACATCAACACAGATCTCTGCACTCAACCCACTGGCTCCATGCTTTATATTTGTATATTTTGCTGTATGATTGTGTTCTTGTGTTTAAACCTCTCTGCTTTATCTCTGCTTCAGGATCTACAGCGGCCACAATAAACCCTGACCCCAGTCTGAAAGAGTTTGAAGGCGCAACTCTCCGCTATGCCTCCCTCAAGCTACGGTGTGTGAAAGGAATAAATTCATACAAATGAATGAGGGAGAGGATAAAATGACAGTACAGTGAGATGTAAAATGTCTCTTCTGATTGCATGTCGTCTGTGTTTTAGAAACCCTGCTCCTGTGGAAGATGAAGATTCCAGCAGCGTTAACAGTGACCCTGAAGCCAAGGTGAGAGCACACGAGTTTGTTCTGCACATACTGCAGCTATTCAAAGAAAACAACTGTACAGGGAACTTATTTTAGCCCTGAGGACAGGATTCAACCTAACACTCACCAGGCTCTGTAATAAATGTGTATAATACACTGTATAATGGAGCTGGTGTTACCAATTGTTTGGTGTTTTATTTTTAGGAAATGGTTTAAGTCAAATTGTATCTTGCTGTTGTAAGAGACAAACATGAATCAAATCACTCCCTCAATGGAAATTTTATTTGTTGATCAATGTTCCTTCCATTAAGACACCAAAATGAACATATTGCATTTTTTGGATAGATGCAAGAGACAGATTTCTAGTATGATTCTGCCAGTGAAATGACTACATGTTTGTTGCATATATACCAAGTTCTAACATGAAACTCTATATGGCGCAGGCTAATGGGTCCTTAATGCAACCTGCTGACAATTGCATTGTTAACTACATGACTCAAGCTGATTGGTTCATGTTGCATCTGCAGTCAATGAGCTTGTTGCTAAACATTTAAATAGTTGGTCAGGGTTTGCTGAAGCAGTTTCTCTGAAACCTTCCACCTTCCCCAGCGCCATCTGTATAGATCTGCTATGAGTA
>JAQIUQ010007352.1:87500-125000 GCA_030378365.1 Hybognathus amarus | reverse complement strand
TTCTAAAAAAACGAAATCTCGGCAAAATGCAACATTTGTGACAAAAGGAGTATTTCCTTTAAAAAGGAGTATTTCCTTCACAAAGACCGTTGGTTAGCAAGGTTAGCTAAACTTTTTTGACCCTGCCTCTTAAAAGAATCGGAATCGAGAATTGTTCAGGAACCGGAATCGAAAAAGGAATCAAAATTGGAATCAGAATCGTTAAATTCAAACAATACCCAACCCTAGTTCTTAGACACCTTTGGTCAAAATCACTCCCACCAGGCATCATTGCATTTATCCTTCGCGAGAAATTGAGTGAATAAAGTGATGCAAGAGAAACATTGATTGATTTTATTTAATACTGAAAAGCTCTGATGTGACAAATTAGCTAACAGTTTTAAATTAGCTGCAATAAAATAAGTTTGATTTATTAGAGTATCAAGTTTTAATTTAGCAGCAACTTAAACAGTGCTATTTGTATGAAATTACATGGATTATAATATACTTAATTTTCATTCAATAGAAAAAAGCAAACTTTAAAAACTAAAGTCGAATTTACTAAATTCACTGTTTTACCCATTGTTTCCATGTGTTGTGCATATTATGCTTGTTAAAATATTACGGTTTAAACTTACTCTGGCGCTACTGTGTGTTCTGTTTGTTTTGAGCTATTTCTCTAAAATTACATGGATTACAATATAATTACATTTCAATACCAAAAAGTTTAGTTTATACTTTTTTTACCCATTATTTGTATGTGCTATACGTTTTATGCTTATTATAGTAATATGTTTTTAGCTTAAAGGGTTAGTTCACCCAAAAATGAAAATTAAGTCATTAATTACTCACCCGCATGCTGTACCAACCTCGTAAGACCTTCGTTCATCTTCGGAACACAAAATAAGATATTTTTGATTAAATTTGAGAGCTGTATCACTACCACATAGGCTCTTAAGGGACTGGCTCTTGACGGCCAGAAAGTCAATGAAGAAAATGTTTAAATATTCCATGTGCCTACAGTGGCTCAATTATAAGTTTATCAAGCGACGAGACTACTTTTTTGTGCGAAAAAAACATAAATAACGACTTTATTCGACTATTCCTTTTCTTCCTTGTTGGGCTGAAAACAAGACTTCAAGAGATTTCCACGACGCATGCGCGAGAACTGAAGTAGTTGAAGGAAATCGCAATTCTCGCGCATGCGTCGTGGGAATCTATCCAAGTCTCGTTTCAGGCCAACAAGGAAGAAAAGGAATAGTCGAATAAAGTCGTTATTTTTGTTTGTTTTTTCGCACAAAAGTATTCTCGTTGCTTGATGAAACTTAGTAGCCTGAGCTGTGTAGTCACATGGAAATATTTAAACAGTTTCTTCATTGACTTTCTTGGCCATCAAGAGCCAGTCCCTTAAGAGCCTATGTGGTAGTGATACAGCTCTCAAATTAGGGCTGAAACGATTCCTGAGTTACTGAGTTACTCGATTACAAAAATTCCTCGAGGCAAAAGATCTGCCTCGAAGCCTCGTTAAATTCCTATGACGTGCACTTTACTTGCACGCAGGGATCTGATTGATTCACACGGACCGTTGTTCAGGAAGCACACCATAGCGCATGATACATTTGACTTCATGTGACCTCATTAATGGCAGAGAATGTCTAAAGTTTGGGATCATTATATGTTTATAAAGGAAGAGAACAAGATGCAATGTGTCAACTGCAAAGTATACCTGGCAGGACCGCCAACTCTCACGCATTCTCGCGCGCAATTGAGCCAATTCTCACGCTCTCACGCCATACCCCCGATTTCTCACGCTGAAATGTCAACCCCTTCGGTCGAATGCCTGAAAGATGAGTTTGTCTATAGATCTACCTGTTGAGCCACTCGTGATCGACTAGTTTTACCGTCGCATATTAATTCGCAAGTTAAAATATCCTGTAATCTAGTGCGTGCGCGACGGCAGAGAGGTAGTGAGCGCGTGCACCCTTTGTCTCTCTCACGCGCCAGTCAGACCAATTACGGCAATTCATCATATGCTTAAACTTTTATGTAGCCACGCAACAAAAATTTCCGTATACATTCACTGTATACACCGGGATGTGATGGAGGAACAAATATTGTGACACACACACGCACACTGATGTTTGTCTTGAGATTACACTTGAAAAAGTCTGATTCTTATTTATAATTGTTTTATTTCCATACATTTGTGTACCTGTTTGGCTTGATATTTTATATTAATTTATTTTTGTTTTCAGGTGGGTAATTTGCAGAAGGTGCAGTCCTTTTTTTGTAATGTTGTATTAAGACAAAACTAATAAAAAATGACCAAATGGCCATTACTATTTAAGTTTGTATTCAAAGTTTTACATGTTATGGGCTACATGTAACATGTTTTGCAGTAAATTGTTTTAACTGTATTGTTGTATAATTGTTGGCACTGGCACTTACACTAAATGGGTAAAATTGCAATAAATAGGCTAGTTGTGGAGCCAAATGTTGCAGTTGGAATAAATACCTCTAGTTTTTTAAAGAAATAGATGCCAAACACCTTATCATTTTCGTAATACATTATTTGTTTTGGTTGCTTAAAAACACACATAAACAAATTATCCAATTACTGAATTAATCGATCGATTAAGTGCTAGATTAATCGATTACAAAAAGAATCGATAGCTGCAGCCCTATCTCAAATTTAATCCAAAATATCTTAATTTGTGTTCTGAAGATAAACGAAGGTCTTACGGGGTTGGTACAGCATGCGGGTGAGTAATTAATGACTTAATTTTCATTTTGGGTGAACTAACCCTTTAAAAATGTGCGAAAACCAAAGTCGAGCCTGGAGTGCTATTTGTATGACGCCTTAGAAGTTGTAGCGTTGTTAACCACCACGCAAATGGGTAGGCCCCACAGGTTTAAGTACCCTGTCAACCAAGCAATTCAATCAGTTAATGACCGCTGTTACAGCAGCACGGTTGACCTCATTTATTACATATTAACATTGCTTCCAACCGTAACCAAATTTAGAATGCTGCAAACATTTTTCTTCACTGTTTATATGTGCATAAGCCTAAATTAAATCTGCTCATTTAAAGCAATCGTGTCTCTTCTTGGATTAAACTGCTCGATTCATGATTCTTTGACATCTTGAAGCGTCAGAGTTTCAATGCAGGGACAGAAATCTCCCAAATTTCATTAAAATAATAATAAATATTTGTGTCTCGAAAATGCACGAAAGTCGTATGGGTTTGAAACGACACTGAGGTTGAGTAAATTATAGCATTTTCATCTTTGGGTGAACTAACACTAAACAAATTGTCGTTGTTTTATTTACGTCAGAAATACATTGCGTATGTAACTAAATAGGTTACTTTTATTAAAAAAATGTATCCTTCTACCAGTTCACCGGCCACTTACTCTCATGTCTTTTGGAAGATGTGAATGAATTTACGTTTTGTAAATCCGACAACTCTGATTCTCTGCGCTGAAGTTCAAACTATTACATGGCAGCACTGATCACCTGTTATCATCTAAAAAAATCATTTTAAAAGTGTTTAAAAGACAATATACAAACACTAACATATATTTGAGAATCAGAATATAAGCCATATTTCACAATAAAAAGACAATTGTTCAAGCTAAAACCAAGTACCAATATTGAAGACAATGTACTAAATTAAGACTCTTGATGAATCCAAAACCAAGAAGGTTTATATCTTTAAGCTTTAGGGAGTACAAAAGTGTACAAATTTTTTGGTATGCAGTTTAATAAATATAGATTTTTAAATGTCTCACTTAATTCTATTCATTATTATGTTGTGCAAATGTTACGAAATATTGGGATGTGGGGGCCTGAGATCGTTTGGGGCCCCAAAATGGTAAACCTACTCCTACTCAGATGCCTAATGTAGGCATTAGACAGCAAGAAAGCTCTCTAGGTTTTGAAACTGAACTCCCTGGCATTGTGCTTGTGTTTCCAGGGGAAGGATATGTACCTCATTCTGGAGAATAACATGCTGAATCTGGTTGACCCGATGGATCGATGCGTTCTACACTCTCAGCCAATCGCAAGCATCCGTGTGTGGGGTGTCGGCCGCGATAATGGAAGGTAAATGCTGGTTGTCATGGCAATGGGTATTTTTATGGGTTAGTTAAGGAGAACATGTTAAATGATTTAAGGGTTTAGATAATGTTTAATAAATGACAGAGATAAACGGACTAAAACTGAATGTTTTATAACTCTGTGTTCATGAAAATATGGAGGGTGTTTCTAAAAACCTCTTTATAAATATCAGAGTTTTTGAAACCGCACAGATGGGGCAAAAATGGATTTTTTATCAGTTTAAACATTGCAGCTGCCAAAGACATCATCAGGGTCTAATTTACGAGGAGCTAATTTTATAATTTGCTGCACTTGTTCTGCTGAATCTCTGAGACCCACTGAATGTTGGCTCAATCTTTTCGAGTAAGTTCTTTCTCTGCCTAGTTTAATCAGATAAAGGTCATTTCAAACACTGAAATGACCTACAAAAGCTATTGAGTGCAAGTGAAGTAAATGTACATTTCACCATTACAATACTTTATTGCTTGGAAAAGGAAATACTATATATAAATAATAATAAAAATTATTATATAATTGTTTTTCAGCCATTTAATTATACTTGATATATCACATAATTTTCAAACAGCGAGTGTTGCCAAAAATATTAAGTATGAAGTATTTTCAAAATATTTAATGCAAAACTTTAAATAAAAATAATTAATACATGTTTTCCTCAGTTTTTCCTTTAAATATTCACATAATCCTTTAATACTCATAAGGAGTAATGATATTTAATGACTTTCCTGTATATGAACCAATATAACAATACATAGTAATATAGTCATAAGTAATTTTTTTTAACATATATATTAACTAAATATTTTTTGCTAAGACATTTTAATGTACAAAAATGTAAAAAATAAATAAACAAATTAATAATTGTGCAAATTAACAAAACAGTAACACATACAAGGTAAGAAATCAGTGACACACATCTACAGTACAGAAGAAGGGGAAAAAATATGTAAGGAATTATTAACAACGAACCGTTATATTATATTAGACAAATAATGCACGCTTCGTGGACGTTACACCTCATGTGGGCATTATTTTTCTAATAATTCAATTATTCCGCTTATACTACAGTTACCACACCTCAAAACATTGTTCAGATGATGTATTTCAAGACGATTGTCAAGTTTTTGTCCTTTGTATGTGTGTGCGTTTGAGTGGAAGAGCGAGAGGGCATGAGAAAGATATGTGATTTCCATAATAACTAATGAATGCATAAAAAATAAAACATAGTTTTTGTTGCTTTTTATCCTTTTGTTTACTATATGTATTTTGCTCAGTCAGTGTCGTTATGGGTTTTGGTTCTTTTGTCGTTGTAGTCTGTATGGACCTTTAAAATTACTGAAATCATTTGGTGAAATTTTTTTCCCTGAAAATAATTGCACACTTTAGAACGTTCTCAACCAATCAGAATCAAGTATTCGAACATTCCTATATTTATAATGCTTTTGATATCACTAGCAAAATTTTAACAAATTATATTGTGACTATTCAGTATAACCTATTGCTCAGTTCTAGTGGCTGATGCATGTGCTGTGAATTCTTCACATTTCATTTTAATTAGTGATTAATATCTGCAAACGTCAGCATTTCTGCACCTGTGACTTTCCTCAAGCGTTCATTACTTATTACACTCTGTTAGAGATTCACTTAATGTGTCTGTGTTAATGTATTCTGAGATTGAGATACTCCTCCAGTCCCTTCACGCTAAAGGTCATTATAATGATTCTGGATTGAAGAAGTCACCCCAGTGAAAGGAAGGCTGAAATAAAAGATTGATGATCGAGAGACTAATGAAAGTTTAATCCAGTGTTATAGGGGCTGCCCATATGTGTAGCTGTGAGTATTTTTGACTTCCAAATGTTGCATATGAATCTCTTACACATTTTGAAGACCTGCACTTTTCCTGCTTTAGTCCCAGTAGAGCTGATTGATGTGTGTGTGTGTGTGTGTGTGCGCGTGTGTGTCTGTGTGTGTGAATGATGCAGGGGTGGAATGCAGCATACTTCATCAGGGATGCTGAATCACAGTTTTTCCTCACTGCTTATAAGCAGTACCACACTCTGACCAGCAGATGGCATACTTCATGTGTTCACCATGCTTTAGGCTGGGCTTTTTCAGACTTATTGTGTAGTCTGCATGTGTAAGTATGTGCTTGTGTGTGATCATTGTGTCCTCCTATGCTAATACTCGACTAAGCCCATCAGTAACATTTTCTCCCAAGACCCTGGAGGAGGTTACCGTAGCGACAAGCGAAGCAGGAGGGGGAGGGTAGAAGGAACGCTGGGATTGGATGGAAGGAGAGAGAGAGTGAAAATGAGAAGGGGGTAAAAAAAGAGAGAGATCCAGCATAGAGAGGTGAGCTGCATGTTTTTAACAGAGCAGGGGATGAGACGAGGAGGTAAAAAGTAGAAGAGGGTACGGCAATGCTTTAGCAGGAAAAACACATTACTTAAGAAGATGTGAGTATTTTTCATTTTATAACTAAAGACAATATTCATGAATGAATGTAATGCATTTTTTTCTACAGCATGGCATTTGTTGTTGAGTTGTTTTCAGTGGAAGTATGCATTGGAATGAGAAAGGAGGAATAGTTGAGCAGTTGTAAGGTGGAGTGGGTGGAATTGCTCCAGATGGTGTGGATGAGTAGGTGGAGATTTCAGTAGAGAATTATGGACGTACTCTACGTGTTGTTGTCATTTACTGTGGCGAGGATAGCATTGTGGAGTATCGTGTGTGCCGTTATTAAATTAGGTCACGGCGAGATGTTCACATTTGAAAGAGACTGCAACTTCCTTGTGTGTTCCCTCAGATCAGGCCTTCCCTCTGATACCATCCCACACATCCACGCAAACTAGAACACATGCCTTTTTTTAATTCCTCAGGGGAACCTCAGGGTTCTGTTCTCGGTCCATTTGCTTTGTTTCCTGTACCTCCTTGTAGATTCTCCTTGACCCTCCAGCACATTTTTTTTGTCAAATCCTGTAACATAGCCCAGTTTGAACAGGTTTACCTGCCTTGGGGTTCATTCTGGACATTATTGAGTGCACTGAGTTCATCTGGTTTTATTCTCTCTCTGTCTGTTAAATTTCTAATTACCACACTTTTACATATTCATGTCTTCTTCTGGCTGCACACAGAAAGCCTCATGTTTTGAGGTGTCACATGCATCTTGATAAATGTCTAAATTCTCTTGTCACACCTGCTGGTTTCGTTTTCCCTCTCTCCTCTCTTTCTCTTTCTTTCAGACATGCATACAATTCACACTTAAAAATATGCTAGTCTTATTGTAGGGGTTTGGAAAATGCAAAACTACTACAAAATGTAATTTTTCTTAAAAATATATTCTGTCCACAGCAAGTTCTATCAGTTGTTAAGATACAATTCCTGTCATTGGAATTGTTTATGGTCTGTTTGTTATGAAAGCATTGGAATACCTGAACACATTTGAACTTATTCATGAAACAAAAGCAGTGTTTCTGTGTAAATCCTTCATAATACAGATTTTGTTGCATTAAATTAAATGTGACAGTTTTGTTTTGTGAATGATTTATGCAGAAATTTGTTTTACTCATGTTTCATTAATAGGCATCTTTGTGTGTATTTTCTCATCATGTTTCTTTTTTTAATCTTTTACTCTACTGCTTTCCCGGACTCAGAGAGGTAAATTGATTTACTCTTTTGTCATTTGTATTTTTCCTATTGCCCGGCTGTAGTCTGTTGCTGGTCATTTTGTTCATGGTTTATTTTTAGCTGAAATGTTAAATAATAATACTGTGTATGATACAGCTGGAGGTGTAAGTATAGAGATACTCATTCATCTTAGACATCCACGTGCACCTGGCTGCATGTGAGTATATGTGGGTGTGTGTTTTTCTTCACGGTTATATTTTACACCATTTTTTTTGTTTGTTTGTTTGAAATGTTGGTGTATGTTTCTTTAAGTAACTGTTTTTATATTGATTGTCTAAATCTAAAGGGCACATCATCCATCACAGCCTTTGAGGGCAGTTCTTAGCATATGCACAAACACACACACAATCTCACATTTACAACTCTTTTATATTTATAACCAAGTGTCTGTTTAATTGCATGATTTATTGATTCGTTTAATATGGTTGTTGGTTTAAAATGACTCTATTTACTTCCTTAATGCACATTCCTTGTCTTTAATGTGCACTTTATTTAGAATTAAGCCGAGAGAAAAGATTAATCGCGATTAATCGCATCCAAAATAAAAGTTTGTGTTTACATAATATATGTGTGTGTAGTATGTATAATTATTTTATATATATAAATACACACACATGCATGTAAACATTTAAGAAATATTTGCATGTATATACTTTATATATTTTTATACAAAATTAATATTATACATAAATATAAATATTTGATATATTAATAACACATTTTCTTAAATATATACATGCATATATGTGTATTTATATATACAAAATAATTATACACACTACACACACATATATTATGGAAACACAAACTTTTATTTTGGATGCGAATTCAATCGAAATTAATCTTTTCCCAGCCCTATTTAAAATAAAATATTTGTTTTGTAAAAATGTACATCAGGAGGACCTTCTTGTGGCCCAGTCATTTTTCTATAGATAAAAGAGTGACCCTCTACATTTTTCTAGTTCAGTATTCTGTTTGGTAACACAAGATTATGTGATTTAAATGGGTTGTGAAATGTCACTTTAAACAGCTGTTTACATATAAGTTTAATCGATGCTTTCATTTTAATTGTGTGCAAACAGGGATTTTGCATATGTAGCGCGAAGATAAGGACACCAGGATATTAAAATGTCATGTGTTCCGCTGTGACACCCCTGCCAAAGCCATCGCTCACCAGTCTGCACGAAATCTGCTCCAGGGTGAGAACTACACACTATACAAACAACATCCAACACAATTATCCTCAATGGCCCATTAAAAACAGTTTAACACAAAAATTGCAGAGAAAACCACTGAAAGTCTCTGCGAAAGGATAGAACACAGCTCAGAAGGAAGAAACAGGGTTCACAATCTGTTTAGGCTGCTGATTAAGGGCAGCGAGTCTAATGAGTTCGATCTCTGTGTAATAGATCATGGCAGAGCGCAAAAATGCCAAAGCTATGGCTGGAGGATCCCTACAGGACAGAGCACATGCTGGGCTTGACGTCCCACTACAAGGTAACACAACATGCTCATACACTACTGGTCAGAAGATTTGTTTAATGATTTTGAAAGAAGTCTCTTATGCTCACCAAGGCTACATTTACAAACAAATTACAGTAAAAACAGTAAGATGATGAAATGTTACTTTTTTTTAAAAGAACTGGTTTCTATTTGAATTCATTTTATAATGTAACCAGCCTTGGTGAGATTAAAGGGTATTCACTTTGAAATTAATTGTTGATATGTTTTAGCTTACCTCAAAGGCATCCAAGATGTAGGTGTCTTTGTTTCCACAGTATTTTCAATTTTGACATTTTTCGGATCAAACCGTTGTTGTCTATCAGTCATATAATGGAGGTATATGGGGTCCACGTCAAAGAGCATGCACAGAGAAGTCCAAATTAAACATGATTTAATGACTCGTAAATGTAAGTACACATTGATGGCCTAAGACACGAAACGAGCGGTTTGTGTAAGAAAACGAACAGTATTTATATCTATATGTATTTATATTGTTTGTTAACCACAGCCATGTCCAACTGAACCATTTGCAATGTTCCGCCGGAAGTGACCGCTGCGTCGTGTACGTCACTCATTCTTTACACAGAGATTTCTTGAAGTTTTACCTTTCACTAAACATATTTAGATATATCGAAATCGCCTTCCATTGCGATTTCCTGTATATTCTAATATGTTTAGATCTTCACAGTGAAAGGTAAAACTTCCGAAAATCTCTGTGTAAACAATGAGTGACGTACGACGCGCAAGCGATCACTTCTGGCGGAAACGTTGGACATGGTTCAGTTGGACATTGGACAACTGATTCAGATCAGTTGGACGTGGCTGTGGTTACACAAGGTAAAAACGATATAAATACTGTTTGTTTTCTCACACAAACCGCTCGTTTCGTGTCTTAGGTCATCAATGTGTACTTACATTTAGGAGTCATTAAATCATGTTTAATTTTGGCTTCTCTGTGCATGCTCTTTGACGTAGACCCCCTATTATCTCCATTATATGACTCATAGACAACAACGGTTTGACCGAAAAATGTCAAAATTGAAACTACTGTGGAAACAAAGACACCTACATCTTGGATACACTTGAGGTAAGCTAAAACATATCAAAAGTTAATTTCAAAGTGAACTATCCCTATAAAAACATCTTCAAAAACTGATTATTATTATAAAAAATGTGATTATTCCAAACTTTTGAAGGGTAGTGAATGTGCATTTCTTCCCTGTTAAATAATAGGTGTATGTTAATGTGTAATTTGTGTGTTACCCTCAGCAGAGTTCCCCACACCAAAGACTGAACTGGTGCAGAAATTCCAGGTGTTATACGTTGGCATGATGCCGGTTGCCAGACCTATAGGTGAGCAATCACTCTCACTCACAGTCTTGCACTCATAGTTTTAATGTTCTCTCTCTTTTTCTCACACACTTATATAATGTGTAATGCTTGAATAAATTCCTGTAACTCAAACTGTAGATCATGGCGCTAGCAATACCGTCATGGGTTTGATTTCCAGGGAATGCATTAACTGATTATATTTATACTTTCAATGCAGGTGAGTAGCTTTGGATGCATAAATGTAAATCAATTGGTCATACAATTTGACCTAATCCTTAACAAAAGATAAACACAGTCTGCTTAAACTGACAAACAATCATTCTTTTTTATGTGTTTATTGTAAGCACAGTGTAAATATTTACAGTACAGTGTGGAAAAAGTATGTAAATTCTTATTTAATAGGTTTTATGGGTTTTTCCAAATCAGCCATGCACATCTGTCTAGACATTTGGCACTTTTCTTACTTGCAAAACTGGTGTGCATCACATTTGTAAGGTCCCGCTTTTGTAACCCTTTTCAGCTTTATGCAAATCCACAATTCTCCATCTTACGTGTTCTGAGATCTATTTTGATTGACAGTGATTGCCTTGTATATAGCAAACTTTGTGAGTGTTGTTTTTTAGGTCAGGGTGGCTCTGACCTCCATTCTCGATCTTAAGACTCCAGGTTAGATGACTCCTGAATCCAGTTAGCTTTCGAAGAAATCATTTTCACCCTACCTGGGGCCAGATTTACTAACAACTTTTGGCTTTAACAAACTAAATATGCGCAATGAAAAAAAAGCCGTAGACAGGGTTATTTTTGCAGCTGACCTTATTGCATATGCATTTGTAGAAGTTTCCCTTTCAGACGCAAAATTTATGGGAGAGTATTTATATGAATCACACAAGGTGATTTAATAAGGTTTGCGCTACTCAATTTACTGGTATTCTTGCAATTATTTACCACCTAAAAAAATCATATCTTTAACCAGATGCTAATTTACGTTTAGTAAATCTGGCCCTGAGTGTTCAATAAAGACATGAGAACGCATCATTGTTTGTTATTTAAGTAGACTGCATTTGTTGTGAATGTTGTAAATTATGCCTACTTTTTTCAGATAAAGCCTCTCATACTTTTTTCCTGGAATGTACATGCTATTACAAGGTTAGATGTCCCTGTTTTCTAGGCATGGACATTCTCAACGGTGCAATAGACAGTTTGATAACATCGTCAATCCGAGAACGACTGGATCCCAGTGATGTTGAATGTAGCCGACGCGACAGTCACGGTCATCAAGAGAAGGCAAGTACAGATCTTTTCACCTGTTACACCCAATAACATCATTGCCAAAATAGCTGCGTGTTTTGCTAAAGTACCACTAATTCAGGTGTGCTTATCATCTTTGAAATGTGCATGATTCTTGGTGTCATAACCTATATTAGGAGGAAGAGGAGATCCTAGTGGAGTGTCGTGTGCGTTTCCTGTCCTTCATGGGAGTTGGAAAAGATGTGCATTCATTCGCGTTCGTCATGGACTCTGGGAACCAGCACTTTGAGTGTCATGTTTTTTGGTGTGATCCCAATGCTGGCAGTGTATCAGAGGCTGTTTCAGGCAGCGTGCATGGTGAGTTATAACACTGGAACAATGGGTCTACACCTCGTCAAATGCGTTACAAACTTACTGCAGCAGTTTTGTTCTATGGGCACTATAGCGAAGCTTTATAACTAAACACAATCATTGTCAAGAACCAGAGCTGGACCATATAATGTAGCTACAAAAATTATAAATCAATATTTGTTAGCTTATTGAATACAAACTGGCATTCAAAAGGTAAGATTTTTTAAAAAGTTTTTTGAATTATGTCTATCATGATCACTTAGGCTTCATTTGTTTATTGAAAAATATAGTTAAACTGTAATATTGTTGTAAAATATTTTTGCAATTTAAAAGAGCGCTTTAAAAATATATTTTGTAATATTTTTTGATGAATTGAACATTCAAAAGCTTGTATTTGAATTTATTTAAAATGTAAAACCTTTGTAACATTATAAATGTCAAAAAAAATTAACTGTGACTTTTGAACAAATTAATTTGTCTTTGCTGAATAAAAGCATTTATTTTAATTTATCAAAAAAGTACTTATCTCAAGCCTAAATTCTTTTAAATTGTGCTATTACAGCGTTATGAACGTGACATTTGCTGTCAACTTGAAATATAAATTCCCAGAAAATGCATTTAATACTGAAATGTCTGTTTATATATTCATACTCCCTTAATAAAGGAGTCCAGACATTTGAAAAATATCAGTCTACACAAGTTTTCATATTTAATATGAGGGAAATACACATGTGATGTGACACAAAAAAATCTACTTTTAGGTGGCAAAAATATGTTTTAGTAATTCTATGAACTACACTGCACAAAACAAAAGTAATACTATCCACTTTCTTTAAAGTGAATTATTAATTGCATCTTAATTTTAATCAATGTTTCATCAACCTATTGCCTGGATTTAATAAATAAAAAGTAAATATAGTAGAAATTAGATCATCATGACACGGAGGCGCCGGCGCGTGAACTGGACTCTAATAAATGAACCGAAACTCAGTGTATAGCCTAAGGTAGGCTACTGGCCTCACAGACTTGATAAATATATAGAAAGCTTGGAATGTCTACTTTTTAACGGAACAATTAAAAATGAAAGAAAATAGACTACAGACTGTTCGCTGCTTATAATCCATATGAAATGTGCATTTCTCTTTGGCGCGTTCACTACTGCGAAGATCGCGAGTCAGCATCACAACTTCATCTTAGCCGACAAAAAAAAACTTGTTTATTAATAAACAATTAAAATGTCTCCTTGCTATATTTGACATATTCATAACCATTACTTTTGCTGGTTCTTTGTGGCTGCTTTAAGATACTTTATTGGCAGTGCCACCCTTACACCCATGTTACATGAACGCGTCAGCCACTGCATCAGCACCGAAAATATGATTTTTTTTTTTTTTTAAATCAAAAATTGTGATACGAACCGAATTGTAGGTTTGGTCTATCATTACAGCCCCAGTAAGATGAGAAAGCAGGAGTTTAGTCGTTTGTCATGATTGTAAAAAAAAACAAACAATGGCTATCTGAACATCTTTGCCAAGCGTGAACCAGTATACAGAAGGAATCAATAAATTATCGGGGAGGTTCATGCCTTTTTTCACAATCATTTTGGTGGGTCATAGAAAAAATTATTGCTGTCGAAGGGAGGATCAAGTCTTTTTTGACTACAGATCTCAAATCTCCGGTGGACCCTTAAAAAACTAACAGTCCCTAAATAATCTTTTCCAGCCCAGCTTGATGCATTGCATTCGACACATCAATTCATCCACTCACTCTTTCTTCTTGTTTTCTTCTTTGTCTCTGCAGTTGAGGTATCAGAAGTGTCTGGTGGCACGCCCTCCATCCCAGAAAGCCTGTTCACAGGCGCCCCCTGCTGACTCAGTCACACGCCGCGTCTCCACCAGCGTCAAACGTGGAGTTCTGTCCCTCATCGACACGCTCAAACAGAAGAGACCAGTCACTGAGCTCCCCCAGTGATCTGACACACAAGCACGCATACTCACCGTCACACTCTGCATGCTTATAACTATCAGAATGTCCTGTACATAACCTGTCCAGTCACATGATGGAGTTGAAGAGGAACTCGAGGATGAAAACTGTCTGAAAAACTACACGTAATTATACAAATCTGCCAAGAAAAAAGTCTCACAAACACACACCTGATCAAACCTCTCTCTTCCGTCACACATATGTATGTCAGTCAGTCATGTGTATATCTGCATGGGAAGACACGCTTCTCCAGCATGACAAAAACCATCGATAAACACCATTCCACCTGGACAAAGCCTCCTGAAAGAGATAACTTAAACTGAAGAAAGTTTGCGTAATTCAGAAAGAACAAAACTGACACAGTTCTTCAAATCGGGTGTGTAGAAGAGCTTGATGCTGCTTCATTCGCTGAAAGCATGTTCGCAAGTGTCATAAAAACAAGCATTGTTATACTGACGAACACAAAAGAAGAATGGATGGATGAGAGGAAGAAGATTGTGATTCCTACTTGACATCTTCTGACCAAGGTGCTCCAATGCGCAAAAGATTGTGTTAATCGTCAGTGATGTTTTACTGAAATTTTGCAGGCAAAATGTCTGTTGTCAATTGTGTAGCGATGTATGAAGCGCAGTCCACACAAAAGTCACTTTCAAAGCAAGCAGCTTTCTGTTGGTGAATGCAACAAATTTGCCTGATGCGAGTGGAGAAATACCAGTCAACCTCAAAAATCGGCCAAACAACAGTGAATGTGACTGCACCTTAAGGCAACAAAACAACAATGCTAACTTAGCATCGCTTTTGTTCAACGTCAACAATGCGCAAGTTCGAACTTCAAGCTAAGTTCCTTTGCACTTTTCCAAGTAGGAAGTTGAAAATTAAGTCGAACAGCATTAATGTCAAAACACATCAAAGCTTTCACCAAATTATTATTTTTATGAAGCTCTGCGGAAACGCTTGTCTTCACCGAAAGTCGATGAGAAGGCTTGTAAAAGATGCGGACAAATCCGTTGATAAATCAAACATCCCCATAGACTTGCCCCGCATTAACACAGTCGGAAGGGCATGACCTCTTTATTTCAGTGTGTAGATGTAAAGTATGAATGTGCTTTTTATATTTCCAAAGTGAAATTGCCTTTTTTTTCTTTTGAAAGAGAGAATGTTGCAGAAGAGAACTGAATTACTCATGGAGCGAAATACAGGAGGCGGGAAGAACTTTGCTTAGAGCCAAACAGTTCAATTGTGTCACTTCTGCTTTGAACCCCAGCGTAGTGCTTACTTCCTCAAGAGGCTTTCCTGTGACTGAAAGTCAAAAATATCTGCAGCACATCCAAGTAAGTGAAAAACTAAAGAGCTGTTTCAGTTCCAGCCTCCGTTCCTCACGTTCGGATGTCATTAGTGGCTCTATATGTCTTGGTTGTGCTTCACAACATTTTTTGACTCGCACGCTTTACCTATGTGGTCTTGCTGTGCTTTGGTGTGCCACTTGTATTCCTAAGACTTACCCTTTCTTTCACAAGGGTTTTGATGAATCACTTATGTGTGTACATACAGTATCTATATATAGCAAACATCATATCATAAGGCTTTATTTTTCAAACTTCAGATACTTTTATTTTGTCATGTTTTCTGTTTTATTTTTGGTCGTTGCCTTGGCATGTCTTGTGATCCCATTTGTTCTGGCCATACTGTAAAAAAAAAAGAAAAAACCTCATGTATGTGTTGTAGATAAACCAACTGACAAAACAGAAAAGAAGAAGAGTGAATGATGGTAAAAATTGTGAATATGGATTTATTTTATGGTCCTTTTTAGGAGAGCTAGCTCTAGGGAGGAGATGTGAACTGTAAGTGTCTATCTATGCATTCTTTTAGCTCTGAGGAAGATTTGAGAGAGAAAAGACACTTTGCCTTGCATGTCTTGGGACAATTTAAGAAGAATAACTGTACTGAACAGAAATGATATTTTTTATTTTATTTATTCTATTTTATATCTGGTATATACTGGTTTTATTGTGATGTATCATATGCTTAGACATTCTTTACCCAAACAAATCAAACTAGAAATGTCAATCCAAAACATTGTACAGTTACTCTCAAAGAGCTGTGTGCCCAGACGCTGCCTGCCATGGTTGCATAACATTTGAAAGGCCTTCACGTTCTGCCCAAACCTACTGCTTTAGAATACACTAAGGGCCAGATTTACTAAACAGGGCGAGTTAGTGTGAGAACGCAAAAAAAGTGCATATGGGAGTGGAAATATCTGTGATTTACTGACTACGTGCAAATTAAAGAACACGGACGCAGTCAGATCATTCCCATAATGACCAACGCAATCTACCAATTAGCATCTGGTTTAGACATTCTCGTCCCATAATTTGTGCGTCTGAAAGGGAAACTTCAACAAATGCATATGCAATAAGGTCAGCTGCAAAAATTACCCTGTTCACGCCTTTTTCAGTGCTCATATTTTACTGCGTCTTTAGTAAATCAGTAGTATTTAAACGCAAAAAGAGGGTTTGCACTGGCGCAAGCTGTTAATAAATCTGGCCTTATATGACCAAATGTATGTTGAACCTAACAAGTTGCCATTTTAGCTGCAACAGACAATAATAGGAATAAAATCGATCGTACAGTCAAACAAATCACATTTTGGGGCATACATTACATACATACATTATGTGCACACATAAATTATAATAAACACTGCAATATTCCATTAAAAAATAATTATAATTATCAGTTGTGGTCCCATGGTGACGTAAAAAAGTTTTAACGATAATTTTTAAAAATGTGCCGCCCATGTAGCCTGGCTAACACCAGACCACGTATTATTGAGTGGTCTTGAAACCACATGTAAATGTTCTCGTATTTGAGGCGTGGTTTGCGAATGCCCAGAGCCGTAGTTTTGGGTGCTACGAATGTCTATCAAATGCCCCTGTATGTCTATCAAATGCGACTGTGCTCTCCTCCTCGTTCTGTGATTGGTTCCCTATTTCCAGGGCCAATTTGGTTCATGGTATCCAGACTGCCTAGCATCGTGAATAAAATCACGCTAAAATAAAATCACGCGGCAAGGCCAACGCATTCTCATCCTTTATCGTCATATAGAACGCTATATGAAAAAACGGCGCTATACTCGCACATGCATCGTTATCGTTAATATAACACACGCTGTGATGGTTAGGTTTAGGAGTGGGATAGGGTAGGGTAGTCTCATATTACGCTAAAGGATATATTGGATTTATTACGCCTTGGGTTCGCGTGTTATATTAACGATAAAGGGTGCCATGTGCGGAGTATAGCGCCGTTTTTTCATATAGCGTTCTATATGACGATAAAGGATGAGAACGGGCTCGCAAGGCAGAATGGGGAAACCCAGCGCCCATGTGCAAGACTCTGAAAAAGCACTAAGACATGGCACAACGATAAAAGAGGTCTTTCTCTTAATGCGTATTGCTTTTTCAACTGCAATTTTGTAGCAAAATCGGAAGAATCAGTGTAAGCTGTTATAGCAGCAAAGGGACTAGCGTTCAATTAATTAGGTCAAGCACCCTAATACTGATAACTTATATTACACACCCACCAATTTGGTAATTTAGTGTATGTTCCAAAATTGTCAAACAATTTCGTCAACAGACACATTCGTCGGGATTGTCACAATCGTATTTTTCACAATAACCAGAATTAGAACGCATTTGTTTGGGCAGTATGTAGATTTTCAGCCAGCTCCACTACAACCATTACTCCTGTATCTTGACACACAAGGCCCATTGTGTTCTGCCTTCATCCTGCAGATAATCCGAAATAAGCGTCGTCTTTATAGACTTGTCAATCTGTCTGCGTACTGCATCCCCTCTTCTTATCTCTTTTGCAGTTTTGAAGAAGTGCACGTTGGTTTTTGTTCAGTTCTTTCATGTGAATTTCACTCTGTGATGTTGGGTCTTATAGAATGCAATGTTTGTTTTGGATTATTTCTTTTATGGGGGGTTGGGTCATATTGAATAAGAATTAATCACACTTGGTTTAGAAATGAATTCCCTGGCAACCAGCAAAGTCAGCTGTTACATGCTAGAGGAAGGGGGCATATGGGTAATGTAGTCCAGTACAATAATTCAGCATAGAATCATCATTCTCATGTTAGCCAAAAGTAGTGTGTTTGATTGACTCTAGTGTTCTTGTATGGTGAAACACTCTGATTGACTACTATCAGGTGAAATCTTATCACAAGAATTAACAAGCTAAGAATGAACACTCTACTGGTAAAGTAAACTCAAATGCGTTTTTGTGAACATTGGCCTTCTCTGCTCTTCACTAATTTGTACACCATATAAATGTAAACTGTTGTGAAAATAAATAGCATATCACAAAATACATCTAAATGTTTCTGACTGTTAATTGATCTCATATATACTGTATAGTGAGTCTATGTGCAGATTTAGCGCCATTGCATTCGCGACTATGATTAAAGGCGACACTTCTGGTTTTCTTCCAAGGGGGTAATCCGTTGAAGCCTCGTGGGAGCCGCCATTTTAGCAGAACTTCACCTGCTTTTAGCATTCCATTGACTCCCATTCATTTTACTGTCACTTTGGCAGCGAATAACTTTACATCTGAGGCATCCAAAGACTCCAAATAACCTTGTATCTTACGTTACGGCCCCGTAGAAGCCGTTTTTGCAAAAATAGGCTAACGATTGTGTCATAACGAATCGACTCTCAATCGCACAGTACAGAAATTACCCTATAGACAACACACCTGATTAAGCACACCTGATCAGCTAATCAAGTCCTTCAGGCTCATTTGAAAACTGCAAGTGTGTGTGTTGAAGCAGGGTTGGAACTAAACTCTGTCAGGGCTGTGGCCCTCCAGGGCAGGGGCGTAGCCAGTATTGGGCCAGGGCGGCACTGGCCCGCCCACGTTACTCACTGGCCCGCCCAGGCAAGTTTGATAAAAAATACATTTTTAGCTTATTTTTATTATTCAAATGTATTTAAGAAAACATATTAATATATACCTGATTTATTGTTGACTGCTGTGTGTGTTTAATTCGTTTCCCAAATAAAATGGAACTGTCGAAGAAAGCCTCCCTCCGGAACGTTATTGGTTGCTATGGTTGCTGGGGGTTCGACAGGAAAACGCTCACTGGCACCGGCGCCACAATAATGGCTAAACAACTTTCTTTAATGTGATATTTGTAAAAGCGAGAGTTGGGGAAGAAGACACGCCACTGCCTTCATCTACCGAGTTCACACAGCCCAGTTCTTCAGACTCATTAACCCACAAGAAGGTTAGTCAGGTGCTGGCGACGGCCGCTTCTCTCTCCCTCTCTCCCGGTCAGCCTGACGCGGTTTTACCCGCCGATCTAAATGCGATATTATTAGTATTATTTTAGCTTACTTTACTTTTGGGTGAACTGTCTTTACACTACTGATTAGCCTGAATAAAATAGACAGGTTATTGTCTACTGGTTTATCCAGCCTTTATAGAGCTCTGTTGGTTAAACATTATGATTTGCCGAATACAAATATACTGGTTTTGCAGTTTGTCTATTAATTTTTCTACTTTCTAAGGTTAATTATTATTGAAGTCTTTTTTTTCTATGAAAAACTATAAGCCCACTCACATTTTCACTGGCCCACCTAAAATTAAATTTCTGCCTACGC
Organism: Hybognathus amarus; assembly: GCA_030378365.1. Classification (NCBI taxonomy): domain Eukaryota; kingdom Metazoa; phylum Chordata; class Actinopteri; order Cypriniformes; family Leuciscidae; genus Hybognathus; species Hybognathus amarus. Next base: position 105,140 of record JAQIUQ010007352.1, on the reverse strand, counting down.
CACTGCTGAGTTTGACACCCTTAGATGAATAATCATATGCAGATGATATGCAGATGAGCGCATATGCATAGTAAAACTAGGCGTTGTAAGCTCCATATATTGTTATTTCGGGGAGGATACACATGTGTGCGCTATCTTCCTCTGACTGGGATTTATAAAGTGAATTTTGCACAGGTTCTGGCGCACGGTTTTATACGTGAATATTTTGTGCACGCCATTTTTGGCTTTCGGGCACACGTACACTTCTAGTAAGGATCCTATGCACAGTTTTATAAATGAGACCCAAGATCAGTGGGCTAGGCCATATAGAGGGGCATTTTCAACAGTAAGGGTAGGGTTTAGAGGTGGGGTGGGGTCGGGTGAAGGGCATCATTTTCATGGCATGATTTATAAACACCCACCAGTTTGAAAACACACAAATTTAGAAATGCCAACTTTTGTTCTGCAGGGAAAGACATGCGCATGATGTCACCATTTTCACAAATTCACATTTATGTAGTTAACACAGAGACAATAATTGTGTTGTTTTCAAAAACTTTTTGAAAACATTTTTTAAACCGATTTTTTTAAAACCTAACCATAACCTAACTGTCTACTAAGAGTTAGCTGACATCTAGTAGTTGCAAAGTTACTTATAGTAAGTACAATGTCTAAAGCGGACCATCAAAATAAAACTGTTACCAGATATTCATATTTGACTAAATAAAGGCATAATTATAAAGCCACAATATAGCAGATATTTTCTTGTATATTGTTGAGTACATCCAAGTGAAATGGTTCTTGGGTCTGTCCAATGGTTAATAAGTTGTGACATTTTGATTAAGGTCAAAACAAAGAAAGAAAATATGGTGGATAAAAAAATAATAATAATAAATAAAGATGATTTTATAGTGATATAAAAAAACGGGTTTAAATTAAACGAACAATTGAATGAGATATAAAATACTTTTTGAATAAATATAAGTGCATAATTAAATGATATACAAAGTATTGTTTACATTAAATATGATACAACATGTGGTTTAATTGAAAAGTTACACATGACCACCACAGATTTTTAAAACCAAACCATCTAACACACAATACAATTACGACCTTCCTCTGCCGGTTAAATATCACAAATAAAATAATGTATTCGACATAGTATACATGATACAAACAGCTAAAGGAGCTGTATGTAAGATTGTGGCCAAAACTGGTACTGCAATCAGTTTCAAATTACTGTAGAGCGGTGTATTCCCTCCCCCTCCCCCCGGTGGGTGGCGGTTGGTTTTGTTCAAAATATTTTTTTTAAACAAACCTTTTTTCTTTTTTTCAAAGATCAACAGTCTGTCTTTAGTCTTTAGTCTGCAACAAAAATATAAAAAATAAAATAAAAATAAAACATTAAAATCATGAACTCAAATTTTGTGGAAAAAAGAAGAAAAAGTGTTAGCCTACTGTTGTAACAGTGCACAGGCTAAAGCAGACCTTTCAGGCTATAGCCTAACGCTAATAAGCCTTATGCCAAAATTATTATTAAAACTAAATTGTCGGTCATTAAATAGGAAAACTAAATAATTGTGCAGATGATTTGCTTCAAGTGAAACCCGACATCAGACATTAAGGCCCGGCCGAAGTATTTTATTGCACGCAGTGACGTGACAAATCACTCACTCCTTTAATGCTGCCTTCAAACCAGACGCGAATATCCATTTGAATCCATTTGCGCGTCAAGAGCGAAATTGACACGCTTAAAAAACAAAAGTTGACTGGCTGCCTGCACATTCACTGTACTCGCGGCTGCGGCTGCAGGACAACGGATGATTTTTATAATTTTATTATAAGACATTTTATATCAAGATTTTGCTTTAGTATAATTTTCGGGACAATTAAGGCCGATTTCGGGATTCGGGACAACAGCTTAGATTTCGGGACTGTCCCAATTTTTCGGGACTTCTGGTCACCCTACATACAGCTCCTTTAAAGTAATACCAACAAACCGCACATATCAACATGAATAAATCAACAAGACTTATAGTCATGAGATCAGTAGGCTACCTTGCCTTAATCTGCACACATTATTTACCACAACTCTTTAGTATGGATATGGAAGCACACAGGATGTGTACAGTATGTATGAACAACAGGATGTAACTCAGCGCCATGTCTGTGAACGTAAAATGATAGAGTCTCTACCTTTGGCAATACTGCTGGAAGAGGAAAGACTGCTGGAGAAATTGGAGGAGAATGGGGACGAGAGAGATGTGAAGGGCCAAGTGGATAAACGTGAGGGAGACTGAGCTCTCTTGACTCGCAGGCCTCTGATTCGATAATTCCCTTTTCGGTTTAACAGATTCTCGTTGAGACGTGGCTCTGCTGTGCAGGTGTCTGGATCTATACGGGGATGCTGGGGTTCTGATGGCAGCAGGTTGGGTCTGAGGTGGAGTTGGTTTAATGGAGTCAACAGTGGCGTGTTGAGACGGCCGAAGGTGCAGGAGTCTCTTGCGTGGAGGCTCGAGACCTGCTCTGGCGTTCTTTACCGAGTGTGGGATTTAGACCTCTTTTTTCTCCCAGACTGCTTAGCAGCTTTAGCTTGAGGCTTATGACCCTTTGGTCGTTCCTTTCGCACAACGGAAGACTGGTTGTCCAATGGGTCTATAACACTCAAGTGATTTGTTGTGCTAAATGTGGCATCCATAAATGTGGAAGTTTGACTTTTAGTGAGTGAAGTGTGATCTAGGATTGTGGAACTGTCAGTCAGGACTCTAGAAGTGTGTTTTGGAGCGGCTGCTGTCTCATTGACACTGACAGCTGGAGGACTCAGACTGATCATCACTGATGCAGGAGGCTCAATAAGAGATGAAGGTGGAACAGTTGATGTGGATCCCTTTTGTTTTTTCCTCTTTTTCGTTTTCTCTCCATTCAGGGGGTCAGGAGGTGTCAGCCCCCCAACAAACCTTTAGCAAGAGCTCGAGCCAAAATGTCCTGCACTGTTTCTGCCTCTGCTGGGTCATGCTGTTAGAAAGAAACACACATGCACACAAATAGTGCAATTTTACTATGAACAGTGAGACCAGGGCTAGTTGTCACACGGGTGTAATCGCAATAGTCTCAGCCATATACGGCACATCCGAAGGTCTTTCGACAGTCCGTTCACATTTTGCTCACAAACCTGGAAAGTACAGAGATGTTCTAATCTGATTGACTTATTTTACACAACTTCTGTCACCTTTAAAATGAAGGTGGATTTTAACCAAAAGGTTGTCAGGTTGGGGCAAGTTGTCACGTGTTTTAATTAAATTCAAATTAATAATAAATACACTATTGTTTGGGATTCGGTACTGATTTTTTTTGCAGGTAATCTCATGCTCACCAGCATTTATTAGGCTCAAACATAGAAAAAAATAACATATTGTGAAATATTATTACAATTTGAAATATTTGTCTTCAATTTTAATATATTTACAATACGGGTGCACTAATATACATTAATTCAACTTAACTAATGCACGTATAATCATAGTTAATACATAACTCATGAAGAACTAAACCATTAATTAATGATTACTGCATCAGCAACTAATAAAGAGTCTATATGATTAATAGATTAAGTAATACATGAACTAGCTATTAATTCAACGTGTCATTGTGTATTAATTCCTTAATAACATATTTTATTAACTAACAGTGTAAATTAATGTGTTAATTACCACAATTAGTCAAAGCTATGCACTTCAACTTCCAGTTGTCTGCTTTAATTAATCATTAGCTAATGATTTGCAAAGGTATCATTATGCTATGACTTTACTTGTTGGGGCACAATCATTATTAACTAGTCATTTAGTAATTGTAGTAATTTACACATGAATTTGCACTAACAATGATGTAATTAATCATGTATTAATGCATATTAGTGTACCTGTCATATTATCTGGAAGTTGAAATACAAGGCTTTGGCTCATTCTGGTAATTAACATATTAATTAACACTATTAGTTACAAAAATGAGTTATTATGGAATTAATCCACAATTACATATTTAATTAATAACAATTCATGTATGAACTAATACATTAACCCTACAGACTCGTAAATTAGTCCCTAATGTGGTAATGGTTAATGAATAGCTTAGATAATCATTAGTTACACATTAATTCAGTATTATCTGTGCATTAGTTAAGCATGAATTAATGCTTGTTAGTGCACCCGTATTGTAAAGTGTTACAAATATAATTTATTTCAGTGGTGGAAAAGCTCAATTTTCAGCATCCTTACTCCAGTCAGTGTCACATGATCCTTCAGAAATCATTATGCTGATTTGGTGCTCAAGAAACATTTATTCTTATAATAATATGATTATTATTTATTAATGTGAATATAGAAACCATGATATTTTTAAGGATTCTTTGATTAATAGAAAGTTTAAAAGAACAGTATTTATTTGAAATATAAATGTCTTTACTGTCACTTTTGATTAATTTAATTTGCTGAACACAAGTCATAATTTCTAGAAAAACACTATAGAAATATAACATATTATATTTACTGTCACTTTAGATACATTTAATGCATCCTTGCTAATAATAATAACTAACCCCAAACTTACGAATTTTACATTCATTCCATCCATCCATCCATAATATAGTTTCAACATGTTCATTATTGTTTTGTTTTTCACAATCACAACTGTTTTACTGTCAATGATAAACGGCAGATTCCCATAATGACGATATTTGGGGGCAATGAATTATACAAATATTTTATAAAACTACCCCGAAAAATATTTAATGTGATACAAAAACTAGCCCCAGTATTTACTGTCTAGTGCACATGCAAGCTTTCACACACACACACACAAGAAGCTACAGACTTGTTTCTCTTGCTGTGTGTGGTCTTGTATGGATGCTAATGTGATCAGACACAAGTGTTCATTATTTAGTGTGAACCGGAGCTACACTGCCAGTATTTAGGACAGCAATGCATCAAGCTCTGGATGAGAGCGTGTGTGTGTGTGTGTTTGTGAGAGAGCTCTCTACTCACACACATACACATTTCAACGTATATGAATAATATCAGCATATCATTATGGCTGTAAAAATTCCTTTATGTTAAAAAAAATCTGTTAGTTGTCTGATTCTGTCTCTTTCCTTCTTACCTCTCTTTTCATCACACAGAGGAAACAGCCATTTGTGACGTCAGATGATTCAATTCTGAAAAACTTCTCTTTCTCATCATCCCATCCTGTACTGACCAGCCTGTGAGAAACATGTCGAAAGAAAAAGAGATGTTTTGTGTTGTAAATTTAGTAAATTCAATCCAATTTATCTCCATTTTCTCATTGCTCAAAGATTCATAATCCTTCCCCACTTGCTTTTCCATGGATTAACTGCTGTTTCCATGGATACAGCAACTTTAAATCCGTACAGTTAGTGGCGTGTGACAGGAAGGACTTAATGCTTGGGCAGTGTTTGTGTGTGTGTGTATGTGTGTTACCTGAAGGGCAAAGCTTTTGCTTTGCTTTCTGCATTTTCAAGCGCTCTCTTCACAAGTTCTTCATTCTCCTCTGGATATACTGAGCATGTGCAGTACACCACGCCTTTCACTTTAGAAACTGCCGTTAAGAAAGTCAAGTTAACCCACATGATGTGATTTAGTCAATGTATGATTATCAAACAAACAACGTTTTCGGTGGTAATATGGTGTACGATGTGTGTGTGACTCACAGTTAAGTGCATGTTTGAGGTCTTGTGTCTGCTTAGCAACTAGTGGCTTCAGTTTACTGTCAGAGATGGTTCCTTTAGATAGGCCATGCAACAGCCCTCTGTCTGATAAAGAGCAGTGTGTTATCTCGAAATGTTGTTTCAAATGATCAGATCATGCATATTTGCTGCTGTACCTCCATTCTCATTGAGGATAAACTCAACAGGGTTACAGAGCGCTGAGGCAGAACATCGTGGGAGCAACACAATCACCCGAAACCTTCTGAATACGCATATCCAATTCATTAAGCTCATTGAAGTACTCAGAAATCAGTTTCACATCTATGCAAAAGAATAGAAACACTCGAGTATCAATGCTTCACTACTGGCTAATCATAGGAAAGGCACTATACTCTATGCAGACATTTACTTATTGTAAGGTTAGGCAGAGTAACACTTACTTTTGCAGCCAATAGAGGTGAGGATAGTTTGTAATTCCTTGTTGAAGGTGGAGACATTAAGGACCCCACATACATGTACGGAGCCAGAACAGGCAGCGGCCTGGAGAGCCACATGAGCCACAGTCCAAGCAGAGAAAGACCCCACCATCAGAACGTCACCGCCGCCCACCAACAGTGGGCCAACCGCACATGCAGCCAGACTGCAAGATTTATCCTGAAGTCATACACACACATGCACCATCAGAAAGACATGAAAGCTTGTTTCCGCCACCACTATATCTCACAATTCCAAGAAAAAGAATTCCGAGTTATAATCTCACAATTGGGATAAATAAAGTCGTAATTGCGATATACACTCACCGGCCACTTTATTAGGTACCCCATGCTAGTAATGGGTTGGATCCCCTTTTGCTTTCAGAACTGCCTCAATTCTTCGTGGCATAGATTCAACAAGGTGCTGGAAGCATTCCTCAGGGAGTTTGGTCCATATTGACATGATGGCATCACACAGTTGCCGCAGATTTGTCGGCTGCACATCCATGATGCGAATCTCCCGTTCCACCACATCCCAAAGATGCTCTATTGGATTGAGATCTGGTGACTGTAGAGGCAGTACTGTCGAGTACAGCGAACTCATTGTCATGTTCAAGAAACCAGTCTGAGATGATTCCAGCTTTATGACATGGCGCATTATCCTGCTGAAAGTAGCCATCAGAAGTTGGGTACATTGTGGTCATAAAGGGATGGACATGGTCAGCAACAATACTCAGGTAGGCTGTGGCGTTGCAACGATGCTCAATTGGTACCAAGGGGCTCAAAGAGTGCCAAGAAAATATTCCCCACACCATGACACCACCACCACCAGCCTGAACCGTTGATACAAGGCAGGATGGATCCATGCTTTCATGTTGTAGACGCCAAATTCTTACCCTACCATCCGAATGTCGCAGCAGAAATCGAGACTCATCAGACCAGGCAACGTTTTTCCAATCTTCTATTGTCCAATTTCGATGAGCTTGTGCAAATTGTAGCCTCAGTTTCCTGTTCTTATCTGAAAGGAGTGACACCCGGTGTGGTCTTCTGCTGCTGTAGTCCATCTGCCTCAAAGTTCGACGTACTGTGCGTTCAGAGATGCTCTTCTGCCCACCTTGGTTGTAACGGGTGGTTATTTGAGTCACTGTTGCCCTTCTATCAGCTCGAACCAGTCTGGCCATTCTCCTCTGACCTCTGGCATCAACAAGGCATTTCCGCCCACAGAACTGCCGCTCACTGGATGTTTTTTCTTTTTCGGACCATTCTCTGTAAACCCTAGAGATGGTTGTGCGTGAAAATCCCAGTAGATTAGCAGTTTCTGAAATACTCAGACCAGCCCTTCTGGCACCAACAATCATGCCACGTTCAAAGTCACTCAAATCACCTTTCTTCCCCATACTGATGCTCTGTTTGAACTGCAGGAGATTGTCTTGACCATGTCTACATGCCTAAATGCACTGAAGTTGCCGCCATGTGATTGGCTGCTTAGAAATTAAGTGTTAACGAGCAGTTGGACAGGTGTACCTAATAAAGTGGCCGGTGAGTGTATAAACTCAACGCATTCTCACCCCAAGGCGTCACCTTTGACCATGCTTCATTATTTGACGCTTTCAGGCGCCCTTTAGCGTCAGTTACATGACGCGATCCTACGGTGTCATCTAACTGACGCTAAAGGACAGCGTCAGTTTAGATGATACGGGTAGGTTTAGGTCTGGGGTAGGGTTACACCATACGTGATCCTAGGGCGCTAACTGATGCTAAAGGGCGCCTGAAAGCGTCAGATATTGAAGCATGGTCAAAATGCTTCCCAAGACGTCAGTTAGGTGACGCCTTGGGGGCAAGCGGCAACATTCTAATCTGAAAAATGAAGCCTACCCGGAAGTGCGCTGAAACTGCAATACATCTCAAATCCGCTAGAGGGCGGTCCCAAAAGGGAGCAAATATCCATAGACGTCATGTTAAAATCTCCGTTTTCACAGCATAAATTCATGTTTACAGTTTGGTCCCATGGACTTTTATTGTAATCTTCAATATGTTCCGCGTGCCTGACAACTGTGAGGTGGGTGAATTTTTTTTAACTCGTTAGTTTAGATCATGTATTTAGATATAAAATGTATGTAAATAAGGGCGGTTAACTTTGATTGACAGCTGATAACGAGCTGCGCCGAGTGAATTTGACGTCTCGACCATGATCTGACACAACACATCATACCACCTCTGTATCCTTTCTGAAACTTTTGTATTTTTCAGTATGGCGCTGCCCATACCCCCATTAACAGCCTCAAACGCGTTCTTCAGAGAGTCTATGGGTGACGTCACAGACGCTTTGTCCATATTTTTTACAGTCTATGCTTGGGAGTGAGAATGGGCTGATAAACTAGCGAGTTTAAAGTCAGAATTACAAGATAAAAAATAAGCTTCCATAGACTGATGCTTGTGTGTCTTTATTACCTGTATTATGAGTGTGTGTTCTGTCACTAGTTTGGTTTTCTCCAGTTTTTTTGTAAGCCTTCTGGGAAACAGCAGGACATTAGAACAGTGTTTGTCCTTACAGAACACATCTCCCACCAGGTGCATGTGTGAATCGACCTGAGTGAAGCCCAATGTCCGCAGAGTCTCACACACGTTTTCAATGCTGGATGAATTGGTATAAAATCACAATATATAGCAGGCGGTGTAAATATTAAATAGGAAGAATACATTTGTGTACATACATACACACAAACACACACACTACCTGGCTTTGAGGGTGTTGACCCAGGCATAGATCGGTACGGTCTGTGATCTTTGTTGTTTAGCCCTCACAGCTGGAGGCAGGTAACTGTCAATTGTCAGCAAATTCTGCTTTATTCTGCACTGAGCCAGTGAGGCTTCCAGTTTGGTCTTAAACCTGATAAACACAAATATCCAAGCACCATTTATAAGGTCCAATGTCTTTAAAGACCTTGTGGCACAGTATTTATTTTATTTCATTTGAAGTTCAGGACATTTATTGTAGTTCTCAGATGTGCTTAATTTAAGTATGATCTTAGCCTCGGGTGTTCTTCCCAAAACAAGTTTTAGGAGTGATAAAAATGAGCTATACTATTACTGTTTACAACAACCCAGGTAATTTAGTATTTTAAAGCTACACTGTGTAACTCTTTTAGTTTATTCTTAGCTAAAAACACTTAGTTCTTTCAAAAATATATGTGCTCATTAATGTATATTTACTTCGTTCAAGTAATAAAGTATTCTTGTGAGTGTATAATATGCCATTGAAAATACATACGGGTAAGGGGTTCTAATGTCGGTCGCCATGTTACCCCTCCATCTTGAAAGTACATTAGCCAAAGAGGGACATACCCGTTAATTCAAGCTTCGCCTTTCGCGTCTACGTTTCAGTTAACACTCATGGATGAGGTCGAACTGGAAGCCATGTTAATCTTGGACTACATTGGCCACCGTAGGAGTTAAAACGAAATTGGAATTGAGAGGAACAGAAACTAATATTTACTGGATGGTCATATACCTTTTCACTGCTAGATGGGGGTAAAAATCACACAGTGTAGCTTTAAACATAGAAAAATTACGAAAGGAAATTCTATATGTACTTCAGAGTTAAAAATAGTCATAATTACTAAATATGAGATCACATTATCACAAGTCGAAATCACAATTCTGAGATATATAAAACTCTGTGGAAAACAGGCAGCCATCAAAATCTATGAATATTTCTAAAATTTATGGACACATTTTTTCCCAGAAAATACTCGGTACAAGAGACAGTTGAGATTCACAGAACATGATTCAGTCCAACTTTATAAAGGATGAATTTTCACAGGGCCTGCTCATACTGACCTATGAAGGCTGTCCTCCACCTGTCTCACTTCTTTTATAAGTCCTCCCTCTGACTCTTTTGATTGGCTCTCTGGGCTTGAACTTCCTGTCCAGGAGGTCATAGAGTACAACCACCACAAGAGCCATGAGGTCATCTGGCTGAAAATAAAAACACATCAAACTAACACATCAAACAGTCAATCCTGATACCAATACAAAAGTGTATATGTCAACAGACCCACCATTTGCTGAGAACGGTAAAAGTAGCTGTCAGTCAGGATCTCCTCCAGTAGATCTTGGTCTGTGGTGGTAACAGGAGAGAGTTTGTGATATTTAGCTGTAGCAGATGAAGTAAAGCATTACTATGCTATGCATATCACTGCTATACTACAGTGGTTAGTTGTAATTCAACACCATAATATGAAGACATGTAGTGGGGAACAAAAAACCCAGCAATATACTCCAGAGATACCTGAAATACTCAACAGCAAAACTGATGTGTGAGTTACATCAGTATTGCTGAGAAATTAATTTAAAAATAGCTGGATTCCAACTCAGACATGGCTTACTGAATATTAAAAGGAATGAATGTGAGTTGAATTTAAAATACTTTTTTTTCAGTGAATGCTTTTAAAATCAAAATAATCAGTCTTGTAAAATATTACTTCTTCCAAAAAGTTTGGGGAGAAAATGCCTTTTTATCTTTTCTTTATCTTTTCTAAGATTATTTTTAGATTTAATTTCAATTTCTCATTAATGCAATTATCTAATCAACCAATCACATGGCAGTTGCTTCAATGCATTTAGGGATGTGGTCCTTGTCAAGACAATCTCCTGAACTCCAAACTGAATGTCTGGCTCAGTGCAGAATAAAACAAAATGGAGTATATTGCTGGGTTTTTCTTTCCAGAATGGGAAAGGAAGATTATTTAAGCAATTTTGAGCATGGCATGGTTGTTGGTGCCATTTCTAGAATTTACAAAGAATGGTCCTGTGGGTGAAAATGCCTTGTTGATGCTAGAGGTCAGAGGAGAATGGACAGACTGATTCAAGCTGATAGAAGAGCAACTTTGTATGAAATATCCACTGGTTACAACCAAGGTATGCAGCAATGCATTTGTGAAGCCGCAACACGCACAACCCCACCGGAGTACCACTCATCTCCATCTACAAATAGGAAAAAGAGGCTATAATTTGCAAGACCTCACCAAAATTGGACAGTTGAAGACTGGAAAAATGTTGCCTGGTCTGATGAGTCCTGATTTCTGTTGAGATATTCAGATGGTAGAGTCAGAATTTGGCGTAAACAGAATGAGAACATGGATCCATCAGGCCTTGTTACCACTGTGCAGGCTGCTGGTGGTGGTGTAATGGTGTGGGGTATGTTTCTTGGCACACTTTAGGCCCCTCAGTGCCAATTGGACATTGTTTAAATGCCACGGCCTACCTGAGCATCGTTTCTGACCATGTCCATCCCTTTATGGCCACCACCATCCTCTGAAGGCTACTTCCAGCAGGATAATGCACCATGTCACAAAGCTCAAATCATTTCAAATTTGTTTCTTAAACAAGCCAATTTGTTCAATGTACTAAAATGCCCCCCACAGTCACCAGATCTCAACCCAATAGAACATCTTTGGGATGTGGTGGAACGGGAACATCATTTCTAAAGAATGCATTCAGCACCATATATATATATATATATATATATATATATATATATATACATATATATATATATATACATATAAATCTTTTGTTGTCTGTGTTTCCGGATGATAGAACTGACTGCGAATATGAACTGACCTCATGCTCACAGCTCAGCACAGCCATTAAAGTGCTACAGCAGTCAGTGAACTGATGTCTGACCTGACTGCACTAAAAGCAAATAGATGTCCTTAAAAAAGAAAAAAGTAAAAAAAAACCCTCCCCTGAAGCAAAAAAAAAGGGCAGAGCAAGAAAGAGAGAGAGAGGGAGGGAGGGGGATGAGTCAGACATGTGTAGGGATGTTAAGCTCCATGGAGAAACCCAACCAGAATGTGACCAGACAGACATCCCTAAATTATTGATTCAGGACTTCAGTCATAGAAAGAAGAGGTGGAAGGCATGAAAAGATGAGCTCAGAGGAAAAGAAATTACTTCTATGGAGAGTGTGAGACTTATTTTTTTCAGGCACTGAACCACACCCTGAAAGTCAGTTAATTATATCTTTGAGGATAGGAAATAACTGTGGAATTCTGGGTAATAGTATTAAACGTTTATGACTCTTCATCTGTTTCCAACTACACCTTTGAGTCCTGTATCTGAGGTACTGAATAATTGATGTTAAAGATTTGTGGGCCACAAATAGCATGACATCAGTGACCCCAGGGACATTAACTGCACACTCCAAAAACAATCAAGATAAACTGGACACGTTAGATTCTTGTGCTGTCTAAATCTCATCCCTTTACGAATATTTACATTCCTACCAGATATTGTTTTGTTGTTTCTGATACAAGATCAGACAGGTAAAGCCCAGTTTTAAGCTGAAGGAGAATACTGAAATATGATATTTTAAAGGAAAAGCAATTCTCATCCTGATAATCATGCAAACTCCATTTTGGTTTTGAGGCCTGGCTTTATTTTTCACTTACATTTCAGAGTGTTAAATGCCAGCTCATATGCCCAGTGCTCATTCTGCTTGGTGTTGGCGTCACTGTCGTCGACAATCCCAGAATCATCATCATCATCATCATCTCCACCAGGACTGATGTGCCCATAGCGAATGAGTCTGTGTGTGAGGTCTTTCTCCACATGAGTTTTCTGGAAAATAGCTGCAGCATGAAAGTACACAGAGTCGGGGAATCCCAAAGGTGCCCCCCCTCTCTCCATCCTTTCTCTGTTACTTTCTGCAGACACTGCAGTGACCCTCTTTTTAAGGGACTGAACACATACTTTTCTCATAGGATCCTTGGGAGACTCTGGAGTGTGTGCTCTATTCTTAGGAGTGGATTCTTGATCCAGTAAGTTCAGTGTTCGACATCAGGCAGATCTTGGGTCCAGTGTAGAGTTGAGAGTCTGTTTAACCATTCTTATAGAGCCAAGTTCTGTGAATAAATACTGAATTAGGAATATCATAGATAATTCTATTATTATTTTACACACATTTAAAGGTCGTGTAGGTAGTAATTTTATATAAAAAATATTTTTTCCAATTTTTTTAAAAACTTTCTATGTATATCAATGCATAATTAAAATGTAAGTGCTCTGATAAAAAGAGGATAAAAATCGAGTGACTCTAGACCGTTTAATCTGCACTAAACGCAGCTCATTATTTCAAACCGGGACGAAACAACGGATTGGCTTAGGCAACTGTCTCTCTCGCAACCATGGCAACCGCCCTTTTACCACACAGGACCTACCCACTTGCATGTATCCAGATACCTGTTCACATGCCCTTGCTTGAGCTTGAAGATGCAAAATCTCGACGCAGGTCCTCTTGTTCAAAACTCAGCGCAGGTCCTTCCCTGCACTTCGACCACCCGTCCTCGGCCTCTACTTCCTCGGACCCTAGTTGCACGGCCTCTTGCACGACGATGCGGTAGGCTACTTGTCTCTGGAATGTCAACATGACATCATGACTTAAACATTAACGCCACTTTCTAGTCAAGTGGTGTGTTATCTATACACATTTTGAGCTATCTGCGAGTATGCGTGTGTACACACCGTTAAATGTCCAAGCGAAAACAGAACCAAAATGTAGATCTACATCTGGGAGCGATTTTTTCTTCCGAGGATGGTAGGGAATATGGAATGCCAAAGCTGACTTAATTAAAAATAAATAAATACATAAATAAATATACAAAGAAATGTAAAAAAGCAAGAATACATAAATAAATAGACAAAGAAATGTAAAAAAGTACAAATAAATGAGTATTTTTACTTTTATTTCCATATTTATGTATAATTGTATTTTTTCACACATTTATTTATTTATTTTTACATTTATTCATTTATTTATTTCCACTTTTATTTATTTCCACATTCATTTATGTATTTATGTTTTTATGTCTACATTTATTTATTTTCACATTTATTTATTTATACTTTTATTTATTTCCACATTTAATTATTTCCACATTTATTTATTCCAACATTTCTTTCTCCGTATGCTAATGAGGGGGAGTGTTTTAACTCAGACATCAGCAATCGAGCTCAGAGTGGCAGTGCTGAAGCTTTGCGGCCACAGTGACAACTTGTGGTGTGTGACCAAACGAAACGCTAGAGCTGTGGGGACAATATCACATTTTAAGTCATGTGTATCACCCTAACTGTGTAGCCTATGTAGGGCAGGCTATATCTATAATGTAGGGTAGGCTATATGGTTACTTAAAATGAAACATCAACGTCTAAACATCATCTAAACAATGTAATGTGTTACCATGGTTTAACGTCGATGTAATACGTTGCTTTAGCGTACCTTTTGCTTAAACGAGGAGCTGGGGGACACTCGGGAAAAATAGACGTTGTACTCATTAGGCTGCTTCATTAAAAACGTGACATTTAGACGTTTTTTTCAGCGTGGATCAAGGCAAATGAATCATTTTCACCTTGAAAATAATACGAGTGTTTTGCATTTTAAATGATAGAATATTTCTCAGTGATCGTCAATAAAACAAAATTCCTTTTTGCTCGGTTTAATGAAAACCAATAGGTCGTTATGGCAGAGGTGATTGCGTGTAGAATAGGTCTGGTATTTCTCTCACTGCACGTGTGAACGCATACGTGTAAGTTTCACGTTTGAGGGGATTGAACCGTGACATCTACACGTATTCCAAAGTGACCCAACGTGATTATTTCACGTCTGATGAGGAGTGATGAGAGGGACAACCTCTTGAGGGCGCTGTTGATTGTCATTCCCGAGGTGAGAGATTTTTCTTTTAATTTATGATATGCTTTTATATCCATTGCACAAGAAGTATGAGCAAGCAGTATGATACAGATATTAAAAATTTGTATAGTGTTTGTATAGTGTTATTGAATATAAAATAGATATTATGAGTCTGCATGTTCTCATGTGGTATGGTTTCCACAATCTAAAAACGGTGAATTGGAGAAGCTAAAATTGTGTGAATGAGAGTCTGAATGTCTGCATTGTGAACTAGGGCTGACTGCTAACTAATAAATAACAATTAATAAAAAAATCAATAATAAGCTTATCGCTAATGAAATAAAGACAATGAATGTCATTTTTGATTAGTCACGTCTACTCGCCACAAAGCTGTCAAATAAGTCAGTAGCCTATGTTTGATGGTCCAATGATAAAGTTCCAGTGAAGCTGACACACAATAAAGCAATAAAGGGACATGACTGAATGGATTGAAAACATTTTGAAATGAGCAAGGGACAAGAAAATAACCTCTTATCTCTTTAGTTCAAGGTTTGCCTTATTTTCTATTATAATAAATGTTTTTTTGCATTTTAAATGATATAACATTTCTCATAAAGGTCAACATCTGGGTATCTCTCCACTGGAACGTGTTAACGCAAACGTGTAAGTTTCACGTTTGAGGGGATTGAATCGTGACATCTACACGTATTCCAAAGTGACCCAACGTGATTATTTCACGTCTGATGAGGAGTGATGAGAGGGACAACCTCTTGAGGGCGCTGTTGATTGTCATTCCGAGGTGAGAGATTTTTCTTTTAATTTAAGATATGCTTTTATATCCATTGCACAAGAAGTATGAGCAAGCAGTATGATACAGATATTAAAAAATGTTGTATAGTGTTTGTATAGTGTTATTGAATATAAAATAAATGTTATGCATGTGGGTGCATGGTTTCCACAATCTAAAAACGGTGAATTGGAGAAGCTAAAATTGTGTGAATGAGAGTCTGAATAATATCTGCATTGCGAACTAGGGCTGACTGCTAACTAATAAATAACAATTAATAAAAAAATCAATAACAAGCTAATCGTTAATGAAAATCAAAGACAACGAATGTCATTTTTGATTAGTCACGTCTGCTCGCCACAAAGCTGTTGAGTCAGTACATGTTTTGATGGTCCAATGATAAGGTGTTCCAGTGAGGCCGACACTGGAAATATTTTGTATTGTAATACCGAAATTCAGTAATGGTGGAAATGATTAACAGTGCAACCCGGTATCACGACAAGACGTGAAATAATCACGTTGGTCCACTTTGGAAAACGTGTAGATGTCACGGTTTAACTCGCTCAAACGTGAAACTTCCAGTGGAGAGATACCCGAATATTGACCTATTAATCGATACACTACTCAGTTATTTTAATAATAAGGCACTATGGCTGTGTTATCAGTCAAATAAAATTAACGAAAGTCATTTAGTCATTAAAAGTCTAAATCTTAACACAGAATGCATGGCGTGAGATGCGAGGCTCACTGCGATTACATGCCCCTTTTGTTTGATTTAAGAATAATTCAAAACTGATGACTTGTGATTAATCAGGCAGTGCTGAAGCTTTGCGGCCACAGTGACACTTTGTGGTGTGTGACCAAACGAAACGCTAGAGCTGTGGGGACAATATCACATTTTAAGTCATGTGTATCACCCTAACTGTAGCCTATGTAGGGAACAGAAACTGCACTTCAACTCCCAAGCAAGCATATTGATCAGTTTGATAAGCGACTCAATAAGCGGTTTACATTCGCGTTTCCTGAATTTCGTATGCACAACAGGTGACAATTCAAATGTTTAAAACGCAACCCATATAATGGATGCTGCTCTTAGATACTGCCACTCTGAGCTCGATTGCTGATGTCTGAGTTAAAACACGCCCCCCTCATTAGCATACGGAGAAAGAAATGTTGGAATAAATAAATGTGGAAATAATTAAATGTGGAAATAAATAAAAGTATAAATAAATAAATGTGAAAATAAATAAATGTAGACATAAAAACATAAATGAGTGTGGAAATAAATAAAAGTGGAAATAAATAAATATAAATAAATGAATAAATAAATAAATAAATAAATAAATGTGTGAAAAATACAATTATACATAAATATGGAAAAAAATATAAATACTCATTTATTTGTACTTTTTTACATTTCTTTGTATATTTATTTATGTATTTATTTATTTTTAATTAAGTCAGCTTTGGCATTCCATAGGGGAAGACTCATAAATGCTATTAACCCCACTGTGCTCATATGAGTCAACAATGCCTTCATCATGGAAACTCTTGCAGAACACCATATGAATCATACATGAAATACATCTTCGTCACAGTGTAACTGATGGCAATGGAAAACAGCTATCAGGCAACTTGTTTTTAGTTTTGCCTTAGGCTATAGATGACTAGCTCGCTATTCGAATCAATAAATATATATTTAAAACTTTACCAATAGCTTGATAGTGAGTTTTAAAATACATCTTATTTGTTTATCTTCATAATTATAAAGTTAGATTTTTTATTACATGTGATTCTGACATGATGTGTCAGTCACTACATGCACTGCGCTTTTGCCTTCGGAACAAACTGTCGTTTATTTTACAATATGTTAAAGGGGCAAATCTCTCTCTCTCTCTCATATATACATACGTCATACATATTACATACATATATACATACATACATCTATATATATATATATATATATATATATATACATATATAT
>JAQIUQ010007352.1:0-82500 GCA_030378365.1 Hybognathus amarus | reverse complement strand
GACCCGATATTCCCTCATGTCCCGACTCTGAAACGCGAGCGTGTTTCACCGACTGCAGCGCTGGATGCTTGCCTTGAGCAGCCGTTTGGAGACGAGAGAGCAGTACGCAGCACCATTGAACTTGCTGTTCCTGAAATTGCGTCTACGTTTTCAAACTACTGATTTGATTTTATAATACAAAATAAAAGCTTAAGGGGAATCAATGTTTGCAATGTATGTAAATAATAATAATAATGCGCAATACCCGTGACGAAATTTAAGCCCTGCCTGAATTGGCTTCATTCAAAAGCACAACAGTATCGATACACGATACGGCAGCTGCTGTATCGATGACGCGTATCGCCAGGAGTTCATGACGATATATCGCTGTATCGATATTTTGAGCACAGCCCTAGTGTATGAACAGTATCTGCAAAGTTGCAGCGCTGAAAGTTCTGTGTAAGCAGAGATATCGTCTTTTAAAAATCAGGAAGTATAATTGCCTACAAAATGACTCGATTGGGACTACAGCTGGGTTATGGTACGTCACTAACCTACACATTTGCATCAACCCCTCCCTCCGGAATATGCAGGAAAGGGCATGTGCATATTTCTGCGGTCGAGTGAGTTGTGCTCACCCAGCTGTCAGGTCTTCTGTGTTTCAGCTTCCCACGGACGCTATACTTCGACAACAATGGATACAATTTATGTTTGATTATGTTCCTGAAAATGACGAATCGTAATCTAGCTCTCTGTGCTGCGCATTTTACGGAAGACAGCTTCCAGAATCTCCACGAATTCAACAAGAAACTGTCTCTAAAACATGAAGCAGTTCCAACTTTAAAACCAGAGTCAGCAGTTGTTGGGCCACAACCTGTAAGTAGGCTAAGACTTCATCATTTTAAATGTATTTGCATGTATAATTCCCGACGTAGCCTTGTGTTTTATTTTTTTTTCAAATGCCAGCGCTGGCTTTGTAGGCTTTATGGGCTACTAGTTATGGTATTGTGTCTACGGCAAACGCGTACAAACATTATGGACCTGAATTTTGTATAAGTACTAATGTTGTAAATGTATTTTTCATGTATATGCTTTATGACTTTATTTTCGATTTTGATCAGGAACGTAAACTTGCCAACGCTGTTTGTGTTTAACATTAGTAGCCAGTCAGTTGCTATCGTTGCCGGTCAGATGCTGTTGTGTAAAACAAACGTGTATATGGTTAAAAAATGTCGAAATTATAATTCAGAAACCTTTATTAAGAGCCGTGTGTGTTGAGGTTCTGCTTGACTCGATTCATCGTGGCTTTCTCGGTCTGATTCTGCCTCACTGATACTGCAGTCTCGACATTATTATTTATGTGTATCCACCGTCTATGTTATCCACCTTTGGCATGCCCGTATCGCCGGTAAAGTTAATGGGCGTTAACCTTCCAGACAACGTGAGCGACAGTTTAGCCAATCACAACACACCGGCCCAAACTAACCAATCTGAGCCCACCGAACGTTTCTGAGGGAGTGTTTTCATAGAATCAGGAAGTGAACCGCTCGTTCAGGGGACAGAGGTGAGCGCGGCTTACAATAAAGGTGAAATTTATGAAAAATAAGACTTTTTAAAAAAGAAAAACCACGGATACATGTTATATTGCATCCCATAAACACAATCATGCAAAAAAAAGCAGTCAACCCCCCTTTAAAATCTCTGTTATCTGCAATCACTGATTGCTTACTAGGATAAGTCAAAAGAGCCCACCACAGACTCTTATATTTTAGTACCTATAAATAATCCTCCAGGTGAACATTCAAAGAGTGAGTGTGTGGAAAAGTAAAATCCCACTTCTTTCTATCACTTTGCACTAATTGATGTATCACTTAAAATTGAAAACTTAGTTAGACAAAAAGAGACACTTATGTAATGATTGTGGAATACAACTGCAGTTTAAAATCCTTTCAGCAACAGCAGTTTAATATAGGCTACCTTTCATGCATGCTGTAATAACAGTAATGGCAAATGTATGCAAATGTATGTATTCTTCATGTGCTAATTATATCAGAACATGCACCTGACCCACATTTCTGATGGCATAGAAGATGCTTTTGTTACATTCATTAGTGTAACAAATGCTTAAGCTTAGATAGTATTGTATATCATATCTGCCACTGTTTGTGAAGGTATGGTGTCTTTCTTTTAAAATCTCAATACTTTAAATGTGTAATTTGAAAACTCTGAGCTCTTTGAGAAGATCTTTCATAAGCGCTTGGGGTTTTAGAAAAGCACATTATAAATAAAAAGTATTATTGTTATAAGGATTCAATCTCATTGGTTTTTAAAATTTTCAACCTTTTAGATTCAACATTTTTTTTTTGTATAATGTACGTCGTCCACAACAATATTCAAAGGTCCAATGATTTTTAGTATCAGACTCTTACCAGAATTTTGTAGTTCTTATAAGTTATTTATCCATGCATAATATAATATATATTTTTTTTAATTCATGCACCCTGGTAATCTTTAATAAAAAAACATCCCCTTCAAATCAATTCCCCTAATTTTTTTCATGTTTAAGAAGCCTTTTCACTTGGAAATAGGTCAAGATTTCAACTTCCATTTCACTGACAAATTTTCAGGCTTGTTGTCCATATGCTGCATTTAAAGGGATACTCCACTTTTTTTTTGAAATAAGCTCATTTTACAACTCCCCAGGGTTAAACTGTTGAGTTTTACCTTTTTTGAATCCATGCAGCCGATCTCTGCTTCTGGCGATACCACTTTTAGCATAGCTTAGCATACATCATTGAAGTGCACAAGACCATTAGCATTTCTCCCCAAAAAATGACCAAAGTGTTTCAATATTTTTCCTATTTAAAACTTGACTCTTCTATAGTTAAATCGTGCACTAAGACAGACGGAAAATGTAAAGTTGCGATTTTCTAGGCTGATATGACTAGAAACTATTCTCTCATTCCTGCGTAATAATCAGGAAACTTCACTGTCGTACCATGAGTGCAGCAGGCATGATGACTAGGCAAACTTAGTCCCGGTCACGTTGGAAGCTGGGGACTATTTTCAGGCGCTGCGTCATAACATTACGCCTGCTGCACTCATGGTACGACAGTGAAGTTTCCTGATTATTACGCAGGAATGAAAGAATAGTTTCTAGTCATATCAGCTTAGAAAATTGCAACTTTACATTTTCCGTCTGTCTTAGTGCACGATGTAACTATAGAAGAGTCAAGTTTTAAATAGGAAAAATATTGAAACACTTTGGTCATTTTTTTGGGAGAAATGCTAATGGTCTTGTGCACTTCAATGATGTATGCTAAGCTATGCTAAAAGTGGTACCGCCAGAAACGGAGATCGGCTGAATGGATTCAAAAAAGGTAAAACTCAACAGTTTAACCCTGGGGGAGTTGTAAAATGAGCCTATTTCCAAAAAAGTGGAGTATCCCTTTAAGTTGCAACCCCTTCAGTCTTAAATAGTGCCATGTTATGTTTCTCATGATGAGCAGTTACCCCCACCACAAACCAACTACCTGTAAAGTAAAAACATTTAAAAAATGGGTTTACGGCAAACCAATAATTCGACATGTTACGACTGACAGAATCAATGAGCTTCTTTGACACAGATCATAAAACCTTGCTGCCCTCCACAGGACACAAAGCAAGTTTGCACATGGCAGCCCTCTGTTGATCAGGGGCCTGTTTCAGAAAGGAGGTTAAGTGAAATCTCTGAGTATGTTAACCCTGAAATGAGGGTAACTCTGAGTTTTCTGTTTCAGAATGGGAGGTATGTTAAACCCGAGAAAGCAGAGTAAGTCAAGCCCGTTTCTGAAAGAGAGGTAACTTATACTCAGAGTCAGTTACCATGGTAACTTACTCTGTGAACCTAACCTGGTCAGGAGCAGGTTTTCTTCAGTAAACCCAGAGTTTCTTGCGGTCTCCTCCCCTTTTTTAAAGAGGAAGTGCTGTTTAAACACCAACAATAATACTAAAATGTATTTGTACATTCTTTAAGGAATATATATTTTTTGTCCATGGTTTAATTTACTAAATCTGTTTTGCAGCACTTTGCCAAAAAATAAAAGGATTAAAACGTTTGCTAAACCTTTATTTGATTACCACCATTTTTAAATAATATATTTCTATTAAATCATTAAAAGAATTGGAATAAAAAACATTTAATAGAACTCAATTATTCATTATACTTATACTCAATTATAAGTTATTAATGATAAAAAATAAGATGTTAATCTTATTCATAATCAATTATTGAAGTTAGTTGATTAGATAGGCCTATGTTTTATTGAACAAATGTTTAATTTATTTAACTGTCATTTTAACTGATGATAATAATTACTGTAATTTAATAATGCAGTTTATATATTTAATAATTGTTTAATACCATAAACCGTGATATTTTCTGAGATGGTTCTCATACTGTGAAAATCTCATACATTACAATCCTAGATGGGGAGTCCCCCAACCCCCACTGTTAATCAAGTTACTCAGCAATTTTAACTCATGTTTTAAATTAACTACTTTTTACTTGAGTAGATTTTTAGACTGGTATTTTTACTTTTACTTAAGTAAAAATATATCAAAGTAATAGTAGCCTACTTTAGGTTGAATAACATTCTTCCAGTTTCACCTCTGATATTATAACAGTAAGTTACTCTAAAATAGTTATGAATTATTAACTACAAATGACATCTTCAATGGTGTAGTTAGATTAATGTAATAATTACTATCTCTAGAAAGTATTGGTCTACATATCACTAATTGCTAAATCCTATATCAACCTCAACCACTTGAACAATACAAGGAGGAGAGACAAGAAACTGCACTTTTAATTTTTTCAAATTAACAATATACAATTGCATGAATTATTCTTGAATTGATCAAAGTGTGTAGAGGGAGAAGGTTACATAAAAATATACCTTTTAAAAATGTATGTTAAATCCACTATTGTTTTATACTTAATTGGTCTATAGTTTATGCAGTAGCCTATTTAATGTAATTGCATCATATTTTATTTTAAATTACAGACGAATTAAGAGTAATCCCTTTAATTAAATTACAATATTTAGATTACTTAATTAATTATACCCAACACCTCTGTTTGTCTGGCGCTGTTGCCATGGTGACTCATAATATCTGTGCTCCATTGATAATGGCTTTTTATAGTTGTGGTGCACGCGCTTATCTTAGAGTCAGTCACCTCAAGAGTTGATTGAACCAACTCATTTCAGCTGTTCTGTAACCGAAAACTCAGAGTTTCCTATCTCAGGGTAAGTCAACTCAGAGTTCAAGCTTTAACTCAGAGTTGGTCTGAACCTCCTTATTGAAACGGGCCTCTGATGAGATGCATAAAACAAACATAAGATGATAAAAATAATGTGCAAATGTAAAAACAAACAACAATGATAAATCCTTTAAAATTTTCATTAAAAAACTGTTTTATTGTGGTTGAATACAACTCTTACAAATGTGACTTAACAGAACATTCAGAAAATATTCAGTTAGTCTGACATTAAAATCCCTGCTCTTAACCTCTTACATAATTAACTAATAAAAAACAATACAAATTGGAACATCTTTTCAAATGTCAGGTAAAAAAATATCAGACATCACATTTTCTGTTTTCAGTCTCAAAGTTGGCAAGTCGTGCACTATCGGGGTGGGAATCCACGATGTGGGCCGCCACGGCCTCAAATCCCTCGATTCTCCACGGAAGTTTGGGCGGTTTCTCTCCTACCTCGATCCCCTCGTCCAGAAGGACCGCCCCGTCCTCCTCGTGGTGCTCCCCCACCTCTCTCTGCCATAGATTTAGGAGTTGGGGATTTGGGGCGGAGTCTCTCAATTTCTTCAGTACAACCAGACAGAGTAAGAGTTGGGCTCGCTGAAGTAGGTGGAGTAAGTTTCCACATTGAAGTTGCTATTGGTCAGGGTAGGGCCCAAAGTCAGCCATCCTGATAAAAAAGAAGCAGCATAACATTCGATCAGAATACACATACACTACCATTTAAAAATTTAGAGTCAGTAAGATTTTTTGGTAACAAAAATGAGTGGATGGAATGGAGCCATAGGCTAATATCTAACCTGGCCTGATGGTGCTGTCCCTGCCAAAGAGGTGCAGCCGTCGACGGCCCAGGCAGAAATGTTCAATGATGTGGAAAATCTCCACCGGCTTCTCAATATTACCCATCTCTGGCTCCTCTGTAATGATCAGGTCTATATCCACATTAGCATGAATGAAATCTGCCATCTGTGCTGCGTCTAACTGTGCCTTTGATGCCCATCAGACAGTGTTCCTGAGCGACATCAGAGAAGAACATAAAAGCATTTCCAACTGGAAACAATTGTTTGTGCCAACAATGTTGTGGCTTGCCACAGCTCTTACCTTAGTTCTCTGGAACACTGCTTTGGGGTCCAGCGTTTTGGTCTTACCAGGGTTGTTTTTGTTAGTCTTGATCCAACAAATGTCTTCACATCGCCTGAAGCCCCATTTTCCTCAGACACTGAGAGACAAGAGAGAAAGATGTTAAAAAAAGACTGTAATGACGCATATAGGGTTGGGTATCGTTTGAATTTGAACGATTCTGATTCCGATTCCTTGTTTTCGATTCGGTTCCTAACGATTCTCAATTCCGATTCTTTTAAGAGGCAGGGTCAAAAAAGTTTAGCTAACCTTGCTAACCAACGGTCTTTCTGAAGGAAATACTCCTTTCTGAAGGAAATGTTACAAATACTCCTTTTGTCACAAATTTAGCATTTTGCCAAGATTTCGTTATTTTTAGAAAAGCGAAGCCACACTTTGGACCGCCGACATAAGCTACTTATGTTCGACTTGCGCGGTTAAGCCAACACTTCCGGTAGACGCTTCTTTGCTGGTGTTGTTCAGCGGTTTTTTCTTCCGGTCGGCAGACTGTGAATATCGAAACTAGGAATCGAAATTAACTTTCTGAACGATTCCGGGAAAAACGAAAAGTTAGTCCCGGTTCCAATCGATACTCAATTCTCAATACCCAACCCTAGACGCATATTTGTTTGTGGGCAGGTATTTGTAGTAGGACCTCAATTCAAGGACCTTTCAAGGACTTTTCATGATTAATGACCTCAAATTGAAGGACTTAATGTGGGAACACATTTGTTGTGTCCTAAATGTTGAGGTACTTTCGTAGTAGTTGCGTAACGTCATGGCAACGTACAACACAAAGTACTTTATGGGGGACTCAAATGTAACACGTAAATGCGTGCAAGTAAAGTAAATCAAGAAAGCTAGTATGCATAGGCCATTAAGTGTGGCAAAATAACACGTTAGCGAACCAGAGGCGGAGGGCATAAAAACTTGTTGGAAAAAATAAATTCGAGCACTTTGAACTTTCCAGGGCCTCGATTTTTATTTTTTTCATATTCACACACTTTCAAGGATTTCAAGGACCCGTGTCATGATTAACGCAGGTGATAATTTGCAACAAACAGAAATATGCCACTGTGTGTGAATGTGAGATTTGTACCATTCGGCCAAGATCAAGGCCTTCTCCTGAGCCACACCACAGGAAAACAAAAGAGCGAATACATGAGATTTCCTCTATGTCCAGCTTCATGATCTATATCATAAAATAAATAAATTAATTATTAATTAAATAGACATATATATATATATATAATATAACATTTTTAGAGAATTTGCAATAACTCACATCATCCCAGTTCCAGAAGCGCTCATTGGCAATGATGCCCGACTCTCTGTAATACTCCTCTAATGGAGGCTCTATCAGAATCACATCAAACTTGCACTTCAAATCTCTCAGATCAAATGTTTCTGGATCTGCCTGCAGATACCTGACACACAAAACATAGTATATACATGCAAATGAGTGCTTATATGCTTTATATAGCATGTAAATACACAAATTATTTTATTTAAATATTAATTATTGAATTTATATGCTTTATATATAAGCATATAAAGCATTTATATGCTTAAAATCATTTGCTTTTAATCCAAGTAAATTTTTTTTTTTAAATGCTTAGATTTAACAACGCGGTCTTAAACGTTTGGTCCCCATTTTTCTTAAACATACATTAAAAATACAGAAATGAAATTTGGTTAAAAAAAGGCCAATTAGACATTGCTCTATTTTGTAGAGACAGCAGGTTTTCTCACATGGGTGGGGTGTTGGTGGCAGAGATGAGCTCATCTTTTAGTCGGATGAGCTCTCTTTGTTTGGGGTACTCCTCAAACCTGTCAGCCAAACCTACAGCACAATAGAACATAGGTTAACATGATCTCACAGCTGGGCATGAAAGAGGGAGACAAGAAAGAGATCGGACCATTTACCTCCATCTCGGATAAAGTTCTGAGGTCTGTGACCTGTGTCCACAAAGTGCTGGCAGTAATCATTGTGGGGATTAAACTCTGAGTGCCCTGTAAAACAGCAAGTGAATATATCTTGTTCAATGTTTATATATATCGATATTCATATGATATTTATATCTCTCTTTATCTATGTTTATAATAAAAAACAGCTTGTAAGGATATTATTGTAGAAGTTGGCATGAAGTTGTGATAGTCTTTTCTTCCCTATGGTAAAATAGTGTCCCCTTCTGGGACAAGAAAAAAAATGTAGGGCAAGACTTGATTTTGTCCATTGGGAATTGATTGAATTGTAGTTTTTGCAAGTGGGAGGGGAAGTTATTTTGATTGAAGATTAAGGGCATAAGGAAAAAAAGAAAGATGTGCATAGATAATTTATAACTTTGGTTAGTTTTTCAAAACTCTTCACACACTGAGCACAACAATATTCTATGTGGGCAACTCTTTGGATCATTTATCATTGCTTTAGTCACAAAACAAATTTAGTGACTATATCTTTGAAATTACATGAATTATTTTCTCATTTTCACACAACCACCGCCAAAACTCTATGTGCATACAGGCCAATTTGCACATTTACATACTCCGAGTCCTATCAAAACTGCTAAACTTGAGATCCAAAACTGAATTTGCTACTTTTCTCCATGAATACCATATAGAAATATATTCTAAATCTTCCAAATCTATCTTTCAATTTCATAACCATTTCTATACCAAGGATGAGTATAATTTATTTAGGAATAAATTTGTTCTGTAACGTAAACATGGACCATGTAACAAACTGCAGTGAATTCTAAACAGTAGAGATCTGTCATTCAGTTTTATAAAACATTTTTATTAAATAAATCAGTGTAACGTTGCCTGTTGTTAGAGTTTGTTTGTTGAGTGAAACCTGTTATGGAAGAATGGCTTGATTTGAGACATGCATGAAGCTTTTTGACTGTTTTAATGCATTTTTGTTTGTGAAATGAACTGATGTGCCCAGCTGAAAGTAATTTCCCATAAGAAAATAGTCAATTTTGATTGAACAATGTAGGATTTTGCACAAAGTCCCATCGTACTAGAATGTTATTTTTATGTGCATTTAACTCTACCTTTAGGAAAGTACTGGAGTCTTTGTACACCTCTTCATACGTTGTCCACTCTCCTCCGGCTGCTGGGGCTCAACATCTTCCTGTAACACCATACAGCAGATCCAGGACCAGTTACCTACAGCCCTGCCCTGATCTAAACGGAATTGAGAAATGACAGCTGATTCCTGATCAGTGCTCACTCACCCTCTGCTCCTCCACATCCTCCTCGGGTTCTTCACCCTCATTCAGACACTTTCTTTTCCCACCAGGAACTGATGTGTCAAATGATGCCCTACGGTAAACATAACACAGTCCAATCATTACCCACATCCTTATTGTCACGGACCTGACTTCTGCTTCGTGTAAATGTTGCCCTATCAATACAGTTGATCAAAACAATCAAACAAACATATTTCCGTAAGTTACCTGCATGTCTCTCTAGTCTCTTCGATTTCTTTTTGTTCATCTTTACTATTGAGAACAGCACCGATGCTATCGGGACTCTCTGCCCCGAGCTGCAAAACAAATCATTAACATCAACAAAGCTCTGTATTTATTTACTAACACTGGCTTTATGCACTGAAGCTAAACGTTCACCTGTTGTGCAAGAAGCTGTCGTCTTAGCTTCTGCCTTTCTCGTATTTCTTGCAGCCGGCTATTCATGACAATAATATTTTGCAGCGAAAGAACTTCTCATACAATTATTTGACGAAAACAAAAGTGAGGCAAAAATATCAATCGAAAACCTCAACGTGAGAGCCAGTCGCACGTATTTTACATCATCGGACGCAAACTATGACGTCAGTAAACGGCTGATAGGGAAAAGGCTAGTTACTTTTGAAGTTAAAACATTGCTTATTGATTTATTACATTTTCTGCTTAATAATATTATTATGTTTCGATCATGTTATATCCTTACATTTAGTTTTTTAAAATCTCCATTTTGGTACATTTATTAATGACTTTTGTAAAATATGTTTTTCTTCCACATATTGTTGGGTAGAGTAATTGTATTTATTTCATATTGCAAAGAGGCTTCCATCAAGTTGTTTCAGAATGGTATTTTTTATGCCATTTTTGGATGTTTGCAAGAAGAAATATATTTATTTTGCCCCTCCCCAATTATGTTACTTTTTTTATTTTGTTTATTCTACTACTTATCTAATATTATCTAATAATGATAATAATAATAAATAGATTTTAATCCAAAATATTTTTTTTTCTCTTAGATTTAGAAAATATATTATTCTCTAGAAATTATTAAAACAATTTAAAGTACCTAGCCTGATTGTGTTATATAATGTTTTAAATCACACTAATCGTTTTAAATTTCTCTTCTTTTACCAAAACATTAAAAAGCAAACACCTCAATCTCTAAAAGAACTGTTACCACAGAGAAAAAAACATAAACAATGAGCATTTAGAAACATGCATTAACTGTCATTTTTGATCAATTTTACAGCCCTTGCTGTAAATAAACAGGCCTATTTCTTTCTTCTTCTTTTCTTACTTATCGCAATTCAGCTTTGCCATAACAACATTTTATATAATAGCCTATTAAAACAGAAAACACGTAGCCTATGTATCTAGAGAGCATTTATGGGTCATTTCAGAATTGGAGGACATTTAGGCATCCATAATTTTGAAAAATTGGTGCTTTATTTTACTCTTTTTTGTTATGTATTTTATAAAAACAGGCAATATACCATTAAATAATTTTCTCAAGCCCCTGTGACAAAGGTCAAACCCTTTTCTCAAGCCCCTGTGACAAAGGTCAAACCCTTTCTCAAGCCCCTGTGAGCTAAAAAAGTAATTTATGGTTATTTTAATGAAAAATATGGTAACAGGGTTGCGAAAAGCTACAGGGGTTGGATAGATAGATTACTTTTGATTAAAGATCAGGTCAATAATGTGACAAATGATCAGGAACACAGGAACATTGTTAAATAAAATGTAATAACATCTTATAACTAGTCCATCCGTTGGTCTGTCAGTTCATCTGGTAATTATGGTAACAGGGTTGCGAGTAACAGGGTTGCAAATTAATGCTAATGTTGGCTTTTTCTCATGAATAAAAGCTATTTAGCTAGCTTTTACTGTCATTTTTAGGACAAACTTACTTATGTAAAAGAAGAAGAAAACCTTTTAAATGAATTTGTCTTATTCTGATAATAAGAGTAACAAGGTTGAGTGACACATTCAATCAATTATAAAAGTTGTATAATAATATGAAAAATTGAAAAGAGAACATGCCTTTCTTCTACCCAAACTGCTTAGTGGTGTCATTTCCTGTGAATCATGTCACTCATTGTTTTTTTCTTCTTCTGCCATGCAGGCTAAATATGTTTCAGGAACAGGGTTGCATACTGTTGTGGGACATAACTTTGTGGCAACATTTCTATTATTTGAAACATATCTATCATTTTAAAAATTGGTTTAACAATAAAAAGAGGCATATATAAACAAAATTATACAAAAAAGAATATTAAGACATGTATTTGAACAGTTGTATTCAACATTCAATTTGGTCACCTAGTCCTAGAAGGTGGGTCTAGAGACTTTTATTTTCAATAATATTTTTGAAGAAAAAATGTTCAAGTCTATTTATATTTAGTCTCAGGACAAATGTTTTTTACACATTAATTGCATTTTTGTATATTGTTCATAGATTATTTTAAATTGCATAGATGGGACATTAAATGTCCCCAAATTATGGAATGACCCTTATGTTTTATTCTAAAGAAGTTGTTCTTTTACTGACACAAGAGGGCAGACGTGTCACGTCCGTTGGTCAATGCGATCATGCCTGAATGCTTGAACAGAATTTTTCACACCGGAGCCTCGAAGAAACACCAGGGATGACCCCACCAGACCAGACACTTATAATAAGTTCACTGAACGTGAACGTAGCAGACTCATTCAGATTCTGGGAGGACCGGTTCGGCGCGCGTACTGTGCATTCGTGGCCATCTCCCAGCAGCTGTATCTATGTGCTGTCCTGACTCTTTTGTAGAGGAATTTTTAACACTTAATTTGTCTTAAAGCGTACTATGTTTGCTATATTGCACCTTCACGCTCTTTAATGAAGGACATAATTATTATATTTTTTTACTTAAAATCTCTGACTCAATCATCAATATGCATGAGTCATTAAGCCCCGGGCTTCCCGCGCGGTTTCTCCTTTATTGATCAGCGTCTGACTCTGGTTCTCCGATAACAGCCAAAAGACAAGATGAGACAACCCAAGGAGCATGTCTCCATATAGACTGGAGGAGAAACTGTTATTGTTATGGTGACAGTGGGAGACAGGTTGATCGTGATGGATGTGAGATGTCGGTTCCTCTTCACCCTCGGCACGCTGCTGCTCATCGCCTTCAGTCAAGGGTCTCCGTTCACAGACTGCATTCAAAGCAAAGGGAAAGCGGGCTTTTACGTGGGATCTATAGACGCCACCGAATCAGGCGTGAAATGCATGAACTGGAACGACGTGCCCGGTGTTAACGAGCGATATCCGGGGAAAGGTCTTGGAGATCACAGTTTCTGTCGGAACCCGGACGGAAGAATTCGGCCCTGGTGTTTCTTCCCAAACAGCCGAGGACGCATTGACTGGGGGTACTGCGATTGCAAACAAGGTAACGTTAGGCTACATAAACAATAGGAGCAGTTTACAAGAGCAGTATTTTACATAAACTTATGCGAAAATTACTCGTTAAGTGCTTCTTTTCTTAGGCAAAAGACCTCCACGCGCAGATCTAGTCTGTCAATATTTCTTAAGATTAGTTTAATGTTCATTCTTAAATGTTGTAAATTGTGATTGATAGTTAAACATATTCAGATCAAGAAAACAGTGCAATGCACCACGCTAGCAAGCTAAGACATGTCAAAACTTCACTGCATCCACGCGTGGGAAAGGTATGCGCGCCTCAGGTAGCACCTATGAGAACAAAGCAGCCACTCTCATCCGGCGCACGAGGTCATTTTGTCATTTAGGTATTACTTTGTAATAACAATTTAAGTTATTTCTGTTGCAGCTGTGTAGAAATGAGTAAATATGCACGAGCGCGTCTTGTGCAGGTCTCGAGCTGCTCAGAGCTTTCGCATTGCTGACAGGACTATGGAGTCAGTGCGCTGTTAGTCAGTCAGGTTTACATTTGCCATTCACTATTTGAAAGTTTGACCTTTGTGACAAACGCGAGAGTATAAATAGTATCGAGAGCGAGACGTATAGGCTACGGGACACCCTGGGAAAAATATGTTAATGGAACACAGCACACGTTAACCTTTTGTGACAACCAAAGGGTGACAACATGCCCCAATGTTGTGAGTGTGACTATGTAAGATAAGCAAACTCCCCTTGTGTTATTAGTCCATGTGTTACCAAGAACAACATTTTATTTAGTAGCCTACTGTCCTGAATAAGATATTTCACATAAAATATGTTTATCCACTAGACAAAAAATAGCTGAATTTCTAAAAAATTAACCTGTTCAAAAGTTTACAAATTGATTCTTACTGTGTGTCCTTGCCTTAATGATCCACGAGTCCACGACTGTTTTTTGTTTTGTTTTGTTATGGTTGTTCTTGAGTCACTTGTTGGTCTAGAGCAGTTAAACTGCCTAATGTTCTTCAGAAAAATCATTTAGTTCCTGCAAATTATTCAGTTTTCCAGGATCTTTTGCATATTTTAACTGATGTGAACCCTTTCCAGCAGTTATGAATTTGATATCCATAATTCATATTTCCATATATTCTAATATAGGCCTTTGAAATAACACTTGGAGAAGAGGTCTAAAGTTTTTAGGTTGAGTTCCTCCATAATCTCTCCATATTTATTATTTGTGACATTTGTTTACAATCTTTCCAATAGTATTATTATTATTAGTTAAAAATCACTTTGAATGTGGACATCAGCTAATCAGTGTATTAAATGGGAAACAGATTAGTTTATTGGTATTCTATTAGTTTACATTGTCAGCATGCATCCGCCGCCTCACATTTTCCAAACATTCTGTAAAAGTTTAGAAGCTCTGAAATGTTTGAAGAACATGTGTTGCCATCATGTTTGGTTGTGCACTGTGTGATTTATAACTGAATGCAACAGCTGGATGGCTCATACTGTAAACACTGGATGCAGAAAATGTTCTATCTCTCTCTCTCATCCACACACACACACACACACACACACAGTATCATATATAAAGTGAATATATTAATACTGTTGTGGGCAAATTTTTAATGCAATCTTAAAATATTTTTTAAGCAATTTTACATAATTGATCTATTTGATCTAACAGTGGTTATTAACAAATCAAACCTGTACGCACTGAATGACTGTGATACGAATGATGTAAACTGTGAATGAATTAGTTTTAGATTCTTGTAGTGGAGAGAGTGTTATTTGCTATGAGTAAAGTGATGCTTCTGTGTATTATAATCCTGTATATATTTTTTAATTTTTGTATATCATCAACCTGTCCAGGGACTGCAGGCGGAAACCAGCATTTTCTTTGCTATATCTTGGCACATAACATCTCTTCTTTCTTAAATTAATGGTTTTGTGCATTTTCCCTGATCAAATAAAAAAATAAATAAAATAAATATACATTTTATAGGTAGTGTTTTCATATTGGGCTATCTGTTAAATAAAAATAAATATGCTTTATCTAATCAATAGAATTGTGGCACAAGATTACAAGCAATATTATTAATTACATTTAACAAATTAGAATTGAGTAATAATGAATCAAATTATTTCTTAAAAGTTAACCATTTAAAATGAGTAAAGTTTTGACCAAAATATTTTACAAAAATATCTCACTAACAGACGGACGTTAAAGATGAATTAAGAACTCTTTCATTTATATTGCCAACATTGAAGACACCTGGGCTGCGTTCAGGCCCGGACAAAACGTTGCACAACGTTCTTTAAACAGAAACGGTGATGCGTCCTGAACACCCGTTCTGATGACGCAAGAGTTGCAACTATGGAGCCCCATAAGGCCATTCTCTGTGTTCTTTGTGAAGAATTTGCGGAGCCTAATGAAGTCGGTATAAATATGTGTTTAATATTACAAAATAGCCTATGCCCGATGTTACAGTAACTGCACTTGCCGCCCAGAACACAAGAGAACATCCCAATCAAGTGAAGGGATTTGTGGAAACTGAAAGCACACATATTACCTAATTCAGACTAAAACACATTCTGTTTAGCCTCACACACTAACTTTATTTGCATCTCATAATGTTTTAATAACCTATTTTCTTTTCTCATTTTTAGGAAAAGCACTTACCATTTTTTACTTCTATACTAAATGTCATAGACTTGCAATGAAGCTAAAAAATATAATAAAGTTTAAACTACATCATTATGTTGATATCCTATATTTTTACAATAAATGACAAACATATCTTCTAATATCCTCAGTTGTTGCATATAGTGATCTGCATTGAACACATTTGTAAATTATTTTCCTTGAACACATTGTGTCGAAGTTCACTTTAATACCGCATGCTTTATATACATGTTGCTGCTGATTGGATTGCAGTTCTGACACACCCACCAAACAAGAGAAAACATATCTCAAACCCCGTTGCACACCGGTGCACACCGTTTCCTGGAAACATGACGTTCAACTAGGAAACCGTATGCAAAACGTTTGTCACTCGTTTTTCCAACTTGAAACATGCCTGATGTTAACAAGCAGAATCACTTGTTCACCGTTTGACTCTTTGTGTTCCCCTATTTGCTAGTTTTTTGGTTTAGTCCGGTTCTGTTTTCCCGCCACTCTTCAGTTTCCATGTCAACCTTCATCAGTTTACCCTCATCACCTGTGTCTAGTTAATCAGTACCTCGTTATGTTTGATTCACCAGTGTATTTAGTTCCCTCTGTTCCTTTCATCCTTGGTCGGTTGTTGTTTGTGTTACCTCGTGTATGAATGTATTGCAGCCTGTTCCTGGTCCTGTTTGTCGTTTAAAGTTAAGTAAAGTTATTGAATTTGAGCTTATGCATCTTTGGTCTCTTCTTCTGCCTGAGACACACAGCCCCGTGACACACTGAAGGAGAAAACTGTCATTTTAAAACAAACCTAAAACAAACACAATCACCATAAAGGATGACTTCAATTTATGTTATTTGGTTATTGTTGTACGCTTCACTCATTTTAAATGGTTAACTTTTAAGGAATTAATTTGATTAATTATTATTATTAATAATTCTAATTTGTTAAATTTAATTAATAAAATTGCTTGTGATCTGTTGCCACAATTTTTGATTAGCTGCATTTTACAGTGTATATTGTAAAATAAAAATACCAATTATATAATGTCTTTAAGTTATATGGTATTTAAGTTAAGTCAATTAAATTAGGTTAATTCGTATCGTATCCAAATCTTAAATAAATCTGTACATACTGTACATGTGGCTAAAAAGCACTTTTTAGTTCTTAAATATAAGTTAATATACTGTAAACCTGTGAATATTATGTTCAGTTAGAATGCAAAGATGTATTTTAATAGTAAAGAAATGGCTTATCTCATCTGTACTCAGTGGTTTTATAACAGAGATTTTTGTACTGTTGTACTCAATAGCTTACATTGTTTCCATGACATTCATTTTAGCTGTGAGTAATTTTCAGTATCACATGCACAAACACACATTTATTATAGAACTGACAAGTGAAACTCATGTGGAGGTTTTAGCTTTCATCTGTCATCACATAAAGCAAGTCATGGATTAATGTTTTCGTGCTGCGTAACTGTGGGAAAATTTGTAATGCGCACATTTATCAAAATTACAGAGACCAGCGGAACCAAGTGTTTGCAGAACATTTACTTTTATCACCTGCCTGAGCAGTGAAGGTCAACAACACTCAAGTTGAACTCACATTTTATGTGTATTTGCAGGCTCTTTGCGACTGCAGGGAGGCAGATCCAAGTTGGATGGTACAGTAGAAGTGTATTTGAATGGTGTGTGGGGAACCATCTGCAGTAATGACTGGGATGATCGAGATGCCGCTGTGGTGTGTCGACAGCTGGGACAGGGGTAACACATACACGCATATACTGTACAGTACACACAGTATGTACAACATAATGTCATACCACTTGTACTATTTTTGCAGTACGTAGGCTGTTTGCAATATCTGAAAGACTTAATATATTTATCAAAATATGCAGTATATCACAGATCATTCTTAGCAGAATATCCTGCAATAGTGTGAGTGTGATGTTTGACTTAATGGATTATAGCAAACTCTTAATGTCATATTTCTAATAAGTGTTGATTACAAATAATTATATTGTTTTGTATAGACCATTTCACAAGATGTAAACAACACTGGTCCAGAAACACTTCCTGTTTTCAGTTTGTAACTTTTTTCTTTATTTCACATGTAAAGAAAACATCTTAAAGATGTTTGTTTAACTTATTGATTAGTTTTAAATGTTCTGTTGGTTGTATTTTATCCCAGCTTTAAAGTGTTAACAAAAAAAAATAGGAAGTGCTTCTGGACCAGTGTTGTTTACATCTTGTGAAATGGTCTATATATTATTAACTATAGTAAACTAAATATTTAGTACCAATTACATCACAGTTCTTGAAGCTTTAGGGTGTTTAGAGTAAAGGTGGATCGTATCATAATTGCTTTGTCTTGTTGTGCAAGACTTCCTCAAGATTTTATTTTGAGCCTCATTTTCTTACAATTTCTATACACTGAGCCAGATTTACTAACAGCTTGTGCCAGAGCAAACCCTCTTTTGCCAATAAAAAAACACTGTCAGGATTTACATGGTGCAAAATTAGTTCCCCTTTCGGACACAACACTGACGAGAGGATAATATTAAAATAAATTATGTGATATACTAAGGTTTGCTGGTTTTGCATTTACTGGTATTTGCTGCATTGTTTTAACTCCAAAATCGAATATTTCCCTACTATGTAGTATGCGAATAACAGTACGCGAGCAGAGTAGTATGTCCGAAATCATAGAATTCGAAAAACAGTTGGCGAAAGTACCCGGATGACCTACTACTTCCGCGAGATTCTGAAGTGCGCATATGATGGACACTTTACTATCCCATGATGCCACGTGAGAGGAGTTGTTGTTATATTTGAAAATGGCGGAAACCGGAGACATGGCTGTAACGTTAGGAGATAAACACAAACACACATGAGAATCTCTATTGATTCATTCATGTTTATTTATCGATGATAATATCACAAGCAATTAAATGGCTTTTTCCTTGCCAAAAATCAACATCTGTTATTGTTCATATGGGGGTGTGTGTTTTATGAGATAAAATTTATTAGGTAAATAAATGTTATTTGAGAAATTCTGCAAAAGGTGTGATCTGCGAGCAGCTGACCGACGCCTCCTCTTGGTTGTCGGCTTGGACGGTGTAAAAACGCAGATGAAAACAGAAAGAACTAAAAACAGCTAGCCTGACTTCGTCATACTCATATTCTGGTCAGAATATGAGTCTGAGACCGCTCCGTAGGGCTTTGATTATGAGGCGTGTCTTAACCAAACCAGAAAAAAAACCCTCTACACTCAGTTGGATAGTCGGACAGACCTAAAACCAATCAGAGCAACACAGTAAGTCAAATACTTTGCCTAGCATAGTTGTCAACAACAGAATGTACTTATTTTAGTAGTAAAATAACGAGTATTGCTTCTTTCACTTGGTCCTCCATGAGTGTGACCAAAGGAGAAACCATATCGACTACATTACGTCCCATCTTCTTAGCGACCGTCAGAGCCAGCTGATAAGTTACACTTTTGCCAAATATCTTTCCTTTTGACAAATGCCTTGATTGCAGTTTTCTGTTTGTCTATTAAAATTAATGCGCTGTCAATTAATTTTAAAAACAGACGCGATAGCAGAATCTATACATCTCAATTCTCCAGCTGCAGTCATCTCTGAGAGAAACCAAATGGTTTGACTTTCTGAGGTAAATTAGATTAAAAAACGCAAAATAATCATTCCTGACCCTGAGATACCAACTGGATGCCATGCTCTCTACTAATGTTACTAGAAAAATGCATATTGTAAAGGTTGCATAAAGTAGGCAGCATGCGTAAGTAAGAACAGACTGAAAGAATGTTATTTTATTTTTGCCAAAACCTGAACATAAAACCTGATATAAAGTCATATTCTCAATTCTGACTTTATATCTCGCAATTCTGACTTTATATCTTGCAATTCCGACTTTATATCATGCATTTCTGACTTTATATCTCAACAATTCTGACTTTATTAACACTGCAATTGCGACTTTATTATCACGCAATTCTGACTTTTTATTCGAATTCGAGAATAGTAAACTCGCAATTATGAGATAAAAAGTCAGAATTGTGAGATAAAAAGTCAGAAATTGCGTGATAAAAAGTCACAGTTATTTATTTTATTTTTTAATTCAGTGGCGGAAACAAGCTTCCATACAAACCAGACAATGTACTGCTGAAATATTCAGCATATATTATCACTGCCTGGTGGACTGTAAGAGATGTGTTTGCAGTTAGCTTTTGAAGCCACATTGTCAATGCCGCCACAATTGGGCCTGTCAAAGAGACAGTTGCTGTGTTCCCGACAAACATATAATGCCCGTTCGTTTTTCCCTAACCACAAAACACCTTTATAAGGTTGTGCACAGACTCCTTTTGTATTTGACCCCAGTGGGGCAAAGGTCAAAGGTCAATCTTTCACCTTTAAACACGGCATATGTTTAGTGAGTTGTCAGGCGGTGAAAATATGTGTGCGGGTGTTTTAAAAGATCGCTGATTTCCCCGGAGAGTTCTAATCTCTATCTCGAACACACCCATGTGGTTTTTGTCTATCACGGTCACACACGTCTATCTGAGAGCATTTGTCTGAGGTCATTACTGAGTGTGCTTATGGGAGAGGTGACCGCAGGGTCTAGTAGATCATATGACACAATAATGACAGTTATACATCTGACAAAAATTATTATTTTACCATTAAAACACAAACTGATACATACATACTGTATGCTTGGACCCATCATCATTTGACCTCAGGAGCTTAGAGTCAATTTGCAATTTGTGAATAATTCATTGGGTCTCTCAGCTTTGATAGATGAACAGACTTGAATTATTTAAAAGCTAGAGAGACAGATAGACTTCACTGACTTTGATTTATGTTTTTGATCTGTCTGTCTACCACAGGGGCTTTCAGGAGCTTAAGCCTATTGGCAGGAAATTACAATTAAAAACAGCACTGTCTTCATCTTCAGCTTCACAGTTTTAAGGCCTGTTCACACCGGGACGAATTTCGCATGTGATATTCGCCGACGTTTAACGCCTCGTGACTAAACAAAGGGTGCCAGTGTGAGTGTGTGCACACCAACGAGTAAAACGGCATGCGTAAAAGCGTAATAAAATAAAAAAAACGCATCGGGTTCGTTTTTTTAGTTTGTCGCGCTACGTCAAATACTATCCAATCAATGAGATTGCCGCTTTTACTCGTGTTTGGAGCTTCTGAAGTTACAGTAAAACACAACTTGGGGCGCTCAAACACAAAACTGTCTTGCCGAAGCACACATACGGAGAAGAACACACACGCCAAGTAGCGTCGCCGTCTACACAGCCAGGAAGAAATAAAACGAGGAAGATGCAAGTGAAGATGAATGTAGAGCTGCTGGTCTCGTTGGTGTTAGAACTAACATAAAGAACTATATGTCAAACGTGACTGCGACTACAAACATCTTGATAAAAGAAAACTGTTAGGCCATCCTTAAAAATATTTTGGTTTGCAGTAACAGCAAATTTAAAATAAAAAAAGGGTCGGTAGGTAGGTCGATATATATATATTTTTTTAAGATTCAATGTAAAAAAAAAAGTAAAATTTTGGTCATGGTGATTATGAATTTTAAAAAATGTGCGACGTCACTGACTGGGTCTACAAACCGTGCATCCACTGCTAGGAGTTAATGCAACCTACAAATCAGAGACCAGTTACGTTTTAGGCCAGTCACTTGTATGAAAAAATGTGAAAATAATTTTCATTGAATCGATTTTCCATGTCTAAAAACATTTCCATTTTCCATTTGTGTTTTTTTATATACATGAGATATAAAACAAGTAAAAACACATAGTCAAACAAAGATACAAATTAGCCTATATACACAGTGCTTTAATTTCAGGAAGGTCTAAAATTACTTTTCAGTTAAGTGTGTCTGATTCTTGAAAATAAATTTAATTTAGTAATCAAATGTAAAATGACACTGCATAGTTAATCATAGTTAGATTAATGCTTATTAAAGTTTAAGTTATTCATGCAAGAGCTGCGAGTGATTTTTCTCTGTCTTTTGTTGTTTGATTTGCATTACTGGCTCAATATTATCACATGTTTATTAGACGACTGCCCCTTTAAGATCGAGTGCAGGTCTAATATGTGACTGACGCACCATCATTTTCTCCCAACTATTTACGTCCATTTAAGACATAAACTGTGTTTAAGTGAATCTCAGAGCTGGTCATTTTTATATTTTATGTATATTTGATAGTAGATGCGCACATGAAGCCCAAAATGAGGCTATAGCCTACTTTTCTCATCTCGTTGCAGTGCATTTCGGAGCCCGCGTCGCCTCGTGAACAGCGTCTCTTGCGCAGATTTTTGTGCTTTTAATAGCTCTTTTAATGATTAAACGCATCCGCAGTTTAGTAACAGTACAGGCTGCATTTTACAACAATCACCGATCGTGCTGATTCTGACGCTACGTTTGGGTTTTAGGAAGAAATGACAGCGCAACGCTGTGAAGGGAAGGAAGTTGCGCTAGACAGAATGCGCCTGTTGGTTTCATCTCAAATTCTTCTTTTTATAATCTTTGAAATCGGAAATCTAAAATAAAATTAGAATAATATCCCAGATCTAAAGTGTAACCTCGTTTGAATGTTTAGTTCTGTCCTCATTGTCACTCATTAACAGGGCTGTTTTGCGCGCTGTAGCTCCGGGTGAGAGATCGCTCTCTCTCTCTTCTGGACTGCCGCGAA
The DNA here is from genome assembly GCA_030378365.1 of Hybognathus amarus. NCBI lineage: Eukaryota > Metazoa > Chordata > Actinopteri > Cypriniformes > Leuciscidae > Hybognathus > Hybognathus amarus. The sequence goes on along the minus strand of JAQIUQ010007352.1, from coordinate 60,057 downwards.
TTGCAAAATTGCATCACGGACAAATTGTTTAATATTATTATTATATATAGAAATGGTTGAAATTCAGCACCGGGGCCCGTTTAATACCGGGTTTACCAAGCGTGAACACTGAATGAAACGAAGCGAACGTACAAGCCATATAGTGTGACACGTAAACCAATGGTGTGAACATAATCAGATGAATGACGCCACGGGTTTTTATTTAAAAGAAAGAACGTAGCCTACGTTTGTATGTAGACATAAGCGATTTTCACAATACTAACTAAAATATAGCCTAATTAATATTATTTTATTGAATTTGAATTAGTCGTTTGAAGAGTAAAAAAAAACAAAAAAACAGTCGGTCTTAACGCAAGTTACAACCGGCAAGTCGGTCGGACTAAAAGGGAAAAAAAATAAATAATTGGGTCGGCCCTAAATCTGACAGGGTCGGTCGGGTTACGGCAAACAAGAATATTTTTATGGATGGCCTTATGGAGTGGTATTGCAGAGCAAATTGGCGCCATCTAATGTCATGGAATGAATTTGCATGTTCACTCGGCTCATCGTCAGCGAAAATCGCTTGGGTGTGAACACAAAAACACGTTCAAAAACACTGACGAATAGCGCACGCTGATATTCGTCCCGGTGTGTACAGGCCTTTAAGATGCTGTTTAAAGGGGTCATAAACTTTTTTATATTGTTGTCTGAGGTCAACTTATGACGTCCGCTTGGTTTTTATATTAAAAAAACGTCAAAATGAACAAGTAATAGGGTATTTTCTCACCTTAGTTTGGAGCCCAGCTCAAAAACGCTCGGTTTTTATGGGCGCCTCGCATTGAAGACTTGGAAGTAAACACCCACTGCTGTGAGTGGATAACAGTTTTGCATATTATAATGAGTTTCACTCTGTACACGGTTTGTCATCACGAGGTAGGCCTATGTTATTTAGCTATGCGTGTAATGCGCGAATTGGTGGGCGGGGCTAAACGTCCATGTTGAAGTAGGCGTTCATCATTTTCTTCGGGGTGGTGTTTTATCCTCTTTGACGTCATAGTTTCCCACTTTGAAAACTGAGTCGTTTGCTGAGGCTGGTGTCAATAAAAGCTTTTATTGGACTAACAAATGCGTTTTCAGTTCTGAAACTTACAGGATATTCTTATAATATGATGACCTTTTAGATGTCAAAAGCTCACGGAAAATTTGATTTCTCAGTTCATCACCCCTTTAAAGTAAAATTTGAGAAATGTGTCTTGAAATCTCTGTGCTCCATTCTGTTGATAGTATTTCCCTTGTTTGTATATTGCCAATGTATAAATATATATTAGTATATAGATAATACAATTAAACATACTAAGATTCTTAATTCTTAATGAGAATCATGGGATTAAATCTTTAAAATTTATTCTGTAATTTAGTTGGACACATTTATAATTGACACAATATTTATTGTGTGACCAAGTTCTGTCAGTGGTATCTTCATTTTCTTGTAAAAACATGTGAATTGAGATATTGAATTTATCAATATCAATTATCAATATCCCAACCATATTTTTCAGAGCAGGGACAGAAGAGAGTTCCAACAGTTACGCAAGAACAATTTGCAATAATTAAATAATAAATAATAAAATAATAATAAAATTGCATCATAATGCAGAATTATCAGTGGCTTTAAAAGTTCTGCGCAATTTAACAAAAAAACAAAATGTCTTGTGATTGAATCTGCTCAGGGTTTAGAACATGTTGTCTACTATTTAACATTGACAAACTTTGACAAAGGTTCATGAATAGTAAAAATGAAATGGTTTAAATGACTGAAGGGAGACAAATTAGACTAAAATGAAAAAAGTCTCTTTTTGTCTCAGTTACAGGGCACGTGCACGTGTGAGTCCTCTGTCACGGTGTGGTGGTGTCCGTAGTTCACTGGCAGACTGTGGGATGTGAGGGACGGGAAGAGGACTTACTGGCAGTGCAATCGCACCGTATGGAACGGAGGAGAGTGTGTTAACCGCCAGGCGGCTGCCGTCTCTTGCACACCAGTGGAGGGTATGTACACACTCACCGATACATAAACACAGGCACAATCACAAATATACTCTCAGATGAAGTGAAAATATCTTGAAGCTTGTGTGTGTATGTACAGCTTCAGTGTTTGTCCCGGTACGTCTCTCTGGTGGTCCATCAGCCTATGAGGGCAGAGTAGAGGTCCATCATGCAGGACAGTGGGGCACAGTGTGTGATGACCAGTGGGATGATAATGACGCTGAGGTGGTCTGCAGACAGCTGGGGTTGGGGTAAGACACACACACAAGCTTCACACACGTCTGCCTTTTCATGTTTTCTGGGAACTTTCCATAGACATAATGATTTTTAAACTGTACAAACTGTATATTCTGACCCCTACACTAACCCTAACCCTAAACCTACCCATCATAAAAAACTTTATGCATTTTTACATTTTCTAAAAACTTGACCAAAAAATGTCTATACAAGGACAAGGATTTTGGATATTGCCATCTTTGTGGGGATTTTGGTTTTAAAATCCGATCTTTTGTGTTACAAATTCAAATAGGTGAAATCATGTCCATTCAGATAGTAAAGAACAGGGGTCCCCAATCCTGTTTCTGGAGATCTACCTTCTTGCAAAGTTCAGCTCCAGCCCTGATCAAGCACAACTAAATCAGCTAGTTAAGATCTTCAGGATAACTACTGATACCCCTTTTCCACCAAAGCATTTTGAGAGCATGCAAACCAGTTCTTTGTGTTTCGACAGCCAAAGAAGCGGTTCTCGGCCAGGAAAACTGGTTCCAAAGCGGCACCAACTCTTTGCTGGACTAGAACCATTCTTTTACTATGTCATGCTTACGTCGGGCCTGGGCGAGTTTAGAATCAGATGTGTTCTAAACATCTTTTCTGACCAAAATATAGGATCGCAAAGCCAAGAGAAACATTTGCAGAAACACGATGGATTGGCGCAAGTGTTTCTTTTTTTTTATTGAAGACATTAAGCAAAGAAGAAAACAGTCACAATATAAAACAAATAGGAAAAGATTAAAAGACTTACATATTTCAATTGTTTTTAAAGCCTTCTTGGTACACGAGCTAGAGATAATCCCAAAGTAATGTTGTACTTGCAAGCTTTTCTAGCTAAGACGTATGGCGACGTACACAGGGGCGTGTCTAGGGGAGGCTGGGGAGGCAGTGCCTCCCCTAGGATAAGCCCTGCCTCCCCTGAGAAATGATCTGTCCATCTGATGATAAATTAAGATTTAAAAGTGGATAGACATCCCAAGTCTCTTGGAAGTTCCGGTAGTCTCCCCGCATATTGATAGCGTCTCCCTGATGCCCGCAAATTAGTTAAAATCTCCCGGAATCTAGAGCGAGATAGAACATACTGCGCGCATAACATATATAGCGCGCTGCGCATGCACCGTAGAGAGGGAGAGACCTTGCCAGTGTGCCTCGCGAACGCGAAGAACCCCCCCAGAACTGCAGCTGATAGAATGTGCGCTGTAGCACGATACTATCATATACTATATCATATTTTAGTTTCCATGCGCTTAATGTGTTTCCACAACAATGTTAGTGAGTCAATCTTGATTTGCCATGATTTATAAGCACATAATGTGTTTAATAATTCTATTTTCATCAATTAATAATTTCTAAATGAAGTATAGCATTATTTACAAACCAGTTATTTAAGAGTTGTCAGTGATTCATAAGACCACTTAGAAAGTTTAAGTAAATGTATTAAATTCAGGTAGTTATAAAGCATTTAGAAGTGGTCAGTTAACTATTTTTGTGAGCTCATCTAAAGTGAAGACTATTTATGCCTTGTAAAGCATTTACAAAGGATATTTAAAGGCTCATTTCTCTTCTAAACAGAAAAATTAAACAAACACAACACAGTGATACAGAATATAGAAATATTAACAGCCTTTAAATCTCCATTGTAAATGCTTTACAATTACAAGGCATAACTAGTCCTCACTTAGATGAGCTCACAAAATAGTTAACTGACCACTATTAAATGCTTTATAACTACCAGAATTAACCCTGAATTACAGTATAAATACATGTTAATACAATGCATATTTAAAAAAGGTATGTTGCCTCTGCTAATCATATCATAATTTGGTAACACTTTACAATAAGGTTCATTAGTTAACATTAGTTAATGTATTTACTAACATGAACTAACCATGAGCAATGCATTTGTTACTGCATTTGTTCATCTTTGTTAATGTTAGTTAATACAAATAAAGCTGTTCATTGTTTGTTCATGTTAGTTCACGGTGCATTAACTAATGTTAACAAGATTTTAATAAAGTATTAGTAAATGTTGAAAATAACATTAACAAAGATTAACAAATGCTGTATATGTGCTATTCATTATTAGTTCATATAACCTAATGTAGTTAACTAATGTTAACTAACGAACCTTATTGTAAAGTGTTACCCATAATTTCAATTCTTATAGTTTCACAATAATAGCTTTTATTTCAACTCTCTAGTTCTCCCTGACCCCCTGCATGTAGCCTAATATGTTTCCGTTTATCTAGGCCTACATTTTTACATTTATTCATTTAGCAGACACTTTTATCCAAAGAGACCAGAGAATAACATTCAAATACTGTTCTCATACTGTTCAAATGAGCATATCAAAATTGTTTACCTGGGGCCGCATTCACAAAGAATCTTATAAGAGGCTACAAGTAGCTCCTAACTGGCGAAACTCCTAAAAATATGTGTGACTCATAATTTTAGACCCAATGTGTTTTACTAAGAGTAATTCACAAAACATTTAAGCCCTAAAAGTAGCACCTACGTCTGGGACAGTTTAGAAGAAGAAACAAATTAATTTACCTCTTGTCTACAAACGTGACTTCAGATTAATAAAAAAAAAAACTCTCATCCTTCTCGGTAGCCTACTCGTGTTGCACGTCTTCTCACAAGCAAACACACCGTTATCTGATATATGTGAATCTGTCAATAATAATAATATTATCATCATATTGTTAATGTTGACCTGGTTTGATTAACTTTTATGTGATAGCCCTATCAGTCTAATAGGGGCCCTGTGCCTATCTCTGGGTTCCTGGCTTAGAAAAAGATCTGCACTAAAACAGATTGTGTGTAGTATAGCTTAAATTGACGCCGATTTTTTTCAATTGTTTATGTTGCCCCCCCCAAACAAGACAAATGCCCCCCCAAACATGACATCCTGGTACCCCTCTGGACGTACACAGTGATGTAACGGCGTCGATTCCCTGAGCGCTCTAGTCAGTGCAAAAACAAACAGGTTCTGAAAGGTTCGCAAGTTGAACCAACTCCAAACCAACTTCTGAACCAGCACCAGTTCCCAAACCAAGTTCTTTTTTTGGTGGTGGATACTGTATGAACTCTGCAGGTAGTTAGGGCTGCGTCCTGAAAGCTTAAAAATGTTATCTTTGGAGGATGTATTCCACGGTAGGAAGGCATCAAGGCACGTCCGAATACCAATAGTTACTCCTGAGATAGCTTCATCTGATACATTTTTTAAAGATAGCTTAGGTGTATCCTTCGCTGCCTTTGATATCCCACAATCCTGTGTGTACCATTCCGCAACAGCTAAAAACTAAAGATGGCATCTGAAAATTGCGGTTGGTGGTCAGTTTGTGTAAATGTTCGTTTTTGAACAACATTTTCCACTTTTTATGTAAATTTTTAGCTAAAACATTACTATTGAAGTAATTCAATATTTGCTTAGTTATCACCAAAGCTCTATTTTGTTGCAGATTATTAAACTGGTATGCTGCCTCAGAAGTCTGTTCTAAATATGAGGCTAGGCTTTCAGATACTGCCTAGATTTCCAGGAACAGGATTGGGAACCCCTGCCTGGTGTAGAAAATTTGTATATCTACATTGGTTGGCTGCCATACGCTAGTAGAGAGATAAGAGAAAAGAAAAGATATTATATATCCTTTTATATAGAAAAAGATATATATTATACATATTCCGCTGTGGTACTGAAATCATTAGGCCGCATCAGACAACACAACATTCATGCTGATCATGCATATGCTTAGTTGTCATTCAGTACATAGTGAAATATAGTGCCATATAGTGAATGAATGAATGGATTCAGACACGGCCCTAGACACTACTGCGGTTTGTGTATAACATTCACATTTATCCATATGAAACATTCTTGAAATCTGATCTGACTGGAATTAGTTATCACACCACATATTGATTAATTGCAAATTGGATTGGGTTTGTTTTTAATGTTTTTTTACTATTGATATGCTGATTAATTAATTGGTAACACTTTACAATAAGGTTCATTAGTTACTACATTAGTTAACATTAACAAAGAATGAACAATACTTCTTCAGCATTTGTTAATCTTTAGTAATGTTAATTTCAACATTTACTAATACTTTATTAAAATCTTGTTAACATTAGTTAATGCACTGTGAACTAACATGAACAAACAATGAACAGCTGGGACTTGGTATTAGACTAATGTTAACAAAGAATAACAAATACAGTAACAAATGGTTAGTTCAGTGTTAGTTAATGCATGAACTAATGTTTAAATAAATGAACCTTATTTTAAAGTGTTACCAATTAATTAATTATATTTATATTTGTATTCCTTTTACATGTATTATTATTAATTTTATTTTTTATATTTAATTGTTTAAATTAATTAATTATTAATAATGGATTGACAGCCCTACAAAAAACTAGACATGTATGCCAAAAATCAGCCTGTCTGAACATACAGACATGACCTGTTTTTGTAAACACACTGTCTATTTAGAGCAACACTAGGGCGTTCTTTTCAACTGAGATGTGTGAAAAGAAGGAAGATTAAGAGGAGGTTGGAGTGATACATAAGGGATGGAGAAGAGAGGAGTTGAGTGTCTTCTCTGCATAAACATGTGAAATATTTTCTTGGGAGGTCCCTGACACCAAAGCCAAAGTGTTCTCAGTAAAGAAAGTGAGTGTGTTAAGAGACGGCAGAAAATGTAGATAATGCAAGGATGAGAGCCAGAGGAAGACAGATTCGAGAAGGCAAAGAGGCGTAAAGGGTGATTTAGTGAGGAAGCAATTAAGAGAAAGCGGAAAAGGGGAATGGAAAGATCAAGATGTGAATCAGGTTGATTGTTTCAAATAAGTCTAGCAACGGACGTAACTAATGGTGCCCAAAAAGTGAGCTTTGCAGGTGTCGTGAGTTTGATGATGATCACTCATGTGAATGGCTCTCATTGAGCTGAAAAAACTCTCTGTGTGGGTTCATACTTATGTCTGAGACCCCACAGTTCCACTTCATTTGCCTCTCAACTCTCAGTGATTATTGACTGTTGAACTTTGTGCTTGATTGCTTATTGATCACAGAAAGAATTTAAAAATATATAGTCTCATAACACACTCTTAATGTGACTCACAAGTCAGCTTGAAACAATTCGACTTTAAATGTGAGTGTTCATCAACGTCTGTCGTTACAGAAATCTCTCCTTGTTGGAGCTCTGCCATCCTCATCTATTGAGAATGGAAGAGGCCGAGGTAACAGACTAAATAGCTGCCTCTGGCATTTCTCTCCCATTACTTGTTATGTATAACTTTGGCCCATTTTGCCAGCAAATTAATGTGAAATAAAAAGAGGTTCATGCTAATATAAACAATTGCAATAGACTAAATCATGGAGTGGTTTTATCCTTCAGGCCTGTAATATATTTTCCTTCTCAATATTAGTGAAACTATTCTGCCTCCACTTTCTTAAATTAATTTGTCATGTAAGTTTACAAGAACCTCAAAAACACACGATTACTAAATCACCATGTTTAACATTCAGTGTTTGTGAAATGGACTGTAGTTTCGTGACATACTTTTAAAAAGAGTACTTATTTCTTAAATGACTTTTTTATGTTAATATATATTAAAATGTAATTTATTCCTCTGAAAAAAGCTGAATTTTCAGCATCATTACTCCATCTTCAGTGTCACATGATCCTTCACAAATCACTCTAATATGATGATTTTATGCTCCAAAAACATGTATGATTATTATCCATGTTGAAAACAGTTTTTTACATTTTTATTTCAGGATTCTTTGATGAATAGAAAAGTTCAAAGAACAGCATTTATTTGATTAGAATCTTTTCTAACATTACTAAATGTCTTTACTGTAACTTTTGATCAATGTAACTGCATCCTTGATGAATAGAAGTATTGATTTTCTTATTTATTTCCCCCAAAATAAAATACAAATTCTTACTGAACCCAAACTTTTTCAAGGGTAGTGTTTAATGTAACAAAAGCTTTCCATTTCAGATGAAAGCTGTTCTTTTAACTTTCTATTCATCAAAGTATCATGAAATAAAAATGTAAAAGACTGTTTTCAACATGGATAAGAATCATACATGTTTTGGAGCATAAAATTATCATTTTAGAGTGATTTGTGAAGGATGTCATGTGACACTGAAGACTGTGAGTAATGATGCTGAAAATTCAGCTTTTTTTCAGAGGAATAAATTACATTTTATTATATATTAACATAAAAAAGTCATTTTAAATTGTCATAATATTTCACAACATTACTGGTGTTTTTTCTGTATTTTTTATAAAAAAATTGCAGCCTTGGTGAGCAGAAGAGACTTCTTTTAAAAACATTAAAAATCGATTACCGATCTTAAACTTTTGACCGGTAGTGTACATAAAAGTGTTTAGATTACATTTGTGTTTTTTTGTGTTTAATGCTATATTATCTTATTATATTATAGTATAAAAAAACACTTGTAAAGATTAAAAGTACACCACAAGCGCACAGTCAATTGTTACAGTACATGTGTTTTTGGTTTAGTCCTGTGACCCAGTTTTCCCCAGTCTGTCTAATTAGTCATCTCCTTCACCTATGTTCCTGTTAATTATCTAATTTAGTTTATTTTGTTTGATCTGTGTATTTAGACTTGCTATCCCTCAGTGTTATCCCTCAGTTCTAGAGCTAATGTTAAGTGTGGCTTTCTCCTGTTTCCTGAGTTTTGTCATTAAAGACCATTATTACTTCTTCATCCTCATCCTCATCATCGTGTCGTTTCCACTACCAGCTGACGTTACATCAATACAATGAAATGTAACTGTATTTCACAATGGCTCTACAGTTCTTAAGTGTAAGAAAAATCGCATTTGAAGAAGCTTATCCGAATCATTAAATAAAGCATGCCGAACTCAAATAACTTCTGATTTTATAATAACTACAGCCCTATTCACATGGGATTAGTATTTACCTGGGGACCACATGTGAATTTGAAATTACCCACCCACATCTGAATTTTGTGCTGGCGCATTCGTACGGGATAAGCAAAGCCTGTGATTTTACTCTGAATTTACTGACTTATCTCCCGGATATGATGTCATTAGGCTATAGCTTTGAAATGTCTTCTTGTTATTACGTTAGCTGTATATAATAAACAGAAGAACTGTCCTCACCGTATGCTGCTAAACTTGTCATTCATCTCCATCTAATCGTTCTTTTTGTTTTTGCTCTTTGGTGGTTTTCAGCTTTCTCTTTCTGCAAATTGTATAGTTGTACTAGCGATATGACCCTGCACCCAAAATACTATCAAAACACTCCAACTCAGCCTCTATTCTCCCGAAGATGGATAGAAAGGCGCAGATGAAACAAAAACCTTGAAAAATTATATACGATTCGGCCATATCACAGAGATGTCGATTGCACTGGGACTAATATTAATCACAGGACCTTCGTGTTCGCGAATATAGTAGGTAATTTGCGGGGAATCATTACTTTACAAATTACAGATATGGTCCAGTCGCACAGGATTAAGCTCTCAGACAAACTCCGCAATTATTACAAATTACTACAGGTCACACAGATACTAATCCCGTGATGTTATATGAATGACTTCAAATCAGCTAGAAAATAGTTGTCAAGCTTAATCTTAATCTACACACTGATTATTTCACTTCTCTCCTGAGTCGTTATGACTTTCATTGATTTAAATTTTCCACTGAAGTGTTGTTTTTTGTACTTATCTTTTATGTTTTTGTACAGTGGCATTCGCTAAAGGCTTGGGTGGGAGCAATATATTCGGTGCAGGCTCAGGGCGTGTATTGTTGGTACGAGGTGAGCTGCACAGGAAATGAGCTTTCCATAGAACAGTGTCCAAAAAACGCCTGGGGGAGCACAACTGTGACCACACAGAGGATGCTGGAGTTTCTTGTATCCCACTTGACAGGTATACACATATACAAAGTATGGAGAAAAATGTATGTGAGAAACAGACTACAGTTCTATTAAATTGCATGATATGTGGTATAGGTTTGGGAACTGAGGGCCATTTGTTAAACAATAGAGGGAATGTGTGTGACGTCACCGTCCGGTCACGTGCCTGCAGTTTCTCACAGTGAGTGGCAAAAAGACTGAGCAGCTGTATGTGTTTTCAATGCCGCAAAAAACAAACACAACACATATAAAGTGGGAAAGAGCTTTGCGATTGACTGTACAACTAGATTTGACAAAAAATCGGAGGTATATTTTTACAGACTGCTATAGAAAGAGGAGCAAATGGATCACTGCAATTCACAGAAACAACTGGACTGCAGTTATCATTTTGTGTCAATATGCTGAATTTAGCTGTAAAACCATACCCATATGTTTTGTATTGTTATACTATATATATATTAACAACTCATCAATTAAATATTTATCATTGCATATTCTGCATTATTGGATGTTTTTTAATAAACACTGACCAAACCAAACAAAAAAAACCTATAAAGTTTTAGGACTGGAATCAGATATGATATAGGTTATATATAACACTGATATAAGTGATCACCCGGATTTAGACCTACCTATATTGTATTTATATAAAGCGTTCACAGGCAAATTTGGTTTATGTTTACCGTCTATATTGCTTTTATTTCCTGGCTGTCGAAAATCAGGCAAACATAAATGTCAGGCAACACGATTACTGGCTGCATGTCAATATCCATGGATCACTGGATCTTTAGTAAGTTGTAAGGAACACTATATTCTAGTCACAACATTTAGTTTAGAATTGATAAAATTGTTCGTTTTAGTCGCATTTTCGCAGTTTTCCCTATTAAATCCAGTCACGCAGCAGATCTTTTGCCACTCAGTCAGGTTGAGGGGTTTGTTCCGGCGGGAAAGTGACGTCCAATGCATTCCCTCTTATATCAGAATCATGTGACATTCAGTTCTACTGACTGTAGCTGCTTCCAAATGTGACGTATGTGGCAAAAGCAGTATGTCCAAATTCAAAGTACTGATAAACCAGTAGGGCAAAAAAGTACCTGGACGACCTTTGACTTCCAGCTAAATTCTGGTGTGCATATGATTCTATATAGAACATACTTTTTAGCAGCCCTGAAGTAATTACTCAACTTCAATAAGTACCTACTCAAGAGAGTATGCGATTTTGGACGCAGCCAATGTTTCCTGCAGTACTGTTTAGCAGCACTACAGCACCGCAACACTTTCGGAAATAATGCTTTTTGAAAATGGTGCTTATAATGGAAATATTACCATAAAAAAATGTGAACTGAATGTAATGTTTTTGAAAAAAATGCTAATTTAAGAGTAGCTGAAAAATTATACTATAATAATATTAATTATATTAAATGCAATTAGCTGAACTTAAGAGTGATTTTTTTTGTAAGATTGTATTGTTCACCCAAAAATAGAAAATTTTGTCATAATTTACTCACCCTCAAGTTGTTCCAAACCGGTATGAACTTCTTTCTTAATCTGAACACAAAAAGAAGATTTAACCAAACAATTGATGACCCCATTGACTTCTAAAGAATCCCCCATACTATAGAAGTCAATGGGTCCTATCAAATGTTTAGTTACCCATATACATTTAAAACATTTGAATCTAACATCAATATCACATTTATGAACAGGTATGTAGTATGAGAGTAAACACATCAAAATAAGTGTACTTCTTAAAACGGAAAACTGTTAATTTAACATTACAAAGTGTTAAGAAGGAAAAAATATATATATATTTTTTCCCTCAATTTATTATATGCATTTTATTAGTATTATTGTTTATATATACTGCTGCTAATCCTCCTATGAGGCGTGGGTGGCTACTCGTTGGTGTTTATTTGTTGTTGTTTTCCCTCTTTTTCTTCCATCATTCACTTACATGCAGGGACAATAATAGTAAAAAGAAAGGACAGAACATTTTCTCTTTAATGTTTTATTTGTCTGTACAATAAAAATGTAAGAAAAACATTACTTTAAGTAGTAAAACGTTAACGTGAGACAAAGAAAAGGAGGAACAGAGGGCTTAAATACACAGGGGAACATCATTAACGGACTAGGAAACAGGTGAGAAGTACTTAGACACCATGACAACTAATGAATAAATTAGATCACAGGCAAAACAAATGACAGAGAAAACCAAACAGATCATGGCAATGAAACTGAACAAAACATGACTGGCATAAGTAGTACACTTAAGTGGACCTAAATTTACTTAATATTATGTTATCTGCAAGTGCAGTTAAAAAAAACACTTAAGATTTGAAGTACATTGCAAGTGCACTTCTTTTCAGAACTAGTTTTGTGAGTGAGCAACTCTTTTAAGTTAATTCTTTTCAGTGAATCAAACCATATGAGGATATCAGTGTACCCCAGCTGATTTTGAAATGAAGGACTCTTATGAGCCAGTTCTATTTAGTTAATCAAATGCATACATTTTACAACTTAATGTTGAACTGATTTTTAAAATATATTTTGCCAGGATTGTTTTATTATATGTATGTTTACATACATAAGGAGTAAAAGGAGTCCGTCTCTCTCTTTTTGAGATGGTGCAGTGCGTCTGGTGGGTGGTGTGAAGGGTTATGAAGGGAGACTGGAGGTTCATTACAGTGGTCAGTGGGGGACCGTGTGTGATGATGGCTGGACACAGACTAACACGCAGGTCGTCTGCAGGCAGCTGGGCTTCAGGTAGCACACGCACACATGACGCAACATTAAGTTACTTGATTTGATTGCTAGTGTGTTTATCATTTTATCATTTACAGCTTTGCTAATGCTGTTTTGTTGATGCAGGTCAGGGGAGAGTGTGTCACCAGGGCGGTTCGGGATGGCGGCTGGTCCTATTCTCCTGGATGATGTCAGATGCACAGGAAAAGAGCCTAGCATCACACAGTGCATCCGGAGGGGTTGGCTCAAACACGACTGTACTCACAACCAAGACGTAGCCATTGTGTGCAACTCCCAACGCTCCAGACATGGACTTCCCACCAGTAAGTGCTCTGACACTCACTTTAACCCCACCTTATACATTCTCTCTAATCAGAGACGTAGGAACAATTCAAACACATAAGTCTCATCAGCCATAAATCTGACATTGCCTAGTTTGAAACCTAACTATGCAACAACTATGTTTCTTGTCTTCTCTGACTGACGTTTCTTAATTTCAGTGACTAAATCAGTATGTTACACTGAAGACTAGTAATGTAGTAATGGGTGCATAAAATGCAGCATTGTCATTTCAGGAATAAAATACATTTTAATATATATTAAAATACAGAACAGTTATTTTAAATTGTAATAATATTTCACAATATTACTGTTTTTACTAGTGGTGCACGATATATCGGCCGCCGATATAACATCGGCCGATTTGGTAAATTTTGTATACATCGGTATCGTTCCGATGTCAAAATAGGGCTGATGTGAACAGGCCGATGATCATTCCTGTGTATTTGACGTGCGTGTAGATTTGAGTGTGGGGGCTGGGATGTTTGTTTTTACACGAGCGTGCGCAAGTCCGTTTAAAACGTCAAGCGCCTGAAGACTGGAACTGGCGCACTGTTTTCTGTCAGCCTAATGCGTATTTTTGTCCCGCCAAAGCCATATTTCACCGGTAAGTGATGTAGATTGACTGCTTCGCTTGTTTAACTGAAGGAACGAGAGAGAGAGAGTGAAAGCACCGGTCGCGCGCGTTGTCTTCTTCAAACGGTCTCTCTCTCCCTCACTCGCGCATGTTTATGAATTGAGTTGACTGAATATCTTTGAGAATACACATTTTTTCTGAACTACTGGTTGTGAATTGTGCTAAAATAGCGTTGCCTTATCTTCTTTGAAAAGCTTTCCACACATCAGATCAGATGACATAAACCACACTTTCAATAAACCAAAAAAAGATCTACCTGGTGGTTTTCTGTGTCGAGAACTATAAAAAATAGGTCGAGACAAATCTCAGTGCGATGTCCTAAACTGCCTGGATAATCACACAACGTGTGCCGTCACCGTGCTCCGTTAATGACACATCCGATTCGCGAACTAATGACTCATTTGAACCGATTCACTTTAATGAATGGTTAAAACAACTGATCTGTCCTTCACTGAACTCAAGAAACATATATCGGAAACACTTTACAATAAGGTTCCATTTATTAAAGTGTACATTTATTAACATTCTATTAATATTAGTTTAATTTAATATTATAATATATTAAATATATATTTAATATTATTTAAATATTAGATTTACTCCATGATAAAATCACCCCAGTCCAGTCATTCTAGAATGATTCATTCTTTCCAAATAGAGTATTCAAGTCTGGTGAAATTGTTTTTATCACAAATCACAATATATATTACAGAAAAATAAAATATCACAAAATGTAATTTTTTTTACCAATTTCGTGCAGCCTTAATCCTCGCTATGTGTTTTCTATACAGAGATATCGACATCGGTAAATATCGGTATTGGCAATAACAGCAATATTAATATCGGTTATCGGCATCGGCCACAAATTTTCACATCGGTGCATCACTAGTTTTTACTGTATTTTAAATCAAATATATGCAGCCTTGGTGAACACTTCTTTCAAAAACATTTGTTATTATTTCAAACTTCTGACTAGGAGTGTACAGATAAATTAATGTTATTTAAACTACGCTTCAATAGCTATAGTGTCTTTTCAGCAGAATACTCTAAACAATAATGTGTTTGGTCAAAAATTAAAAATTAATCGCCACAGTCTGCATCCGTTTTTTTAAGTATTTTTTTGAGTTATGACAACTTCAATTGAAAATGATGTTCAACCAACAATTTTTTTATTTTTATTTAACCTTTATTTAACCAGGAAAATAATCACATTGAGATAAATATCTAATTTTCAAGTGAGCCTGGCCAAAATAGCAGCACACAATATACATTACTACATAAAGACAGATTACACAACACACACATATACAACAATAAAACAAGATTAAACGTTAAGAGCAAGTGCAGACAGATTTGAATAATTTGTTTAAATGTAACTTGAACTCATTTATTGAAATAAGTTTATCAAGTTTCAATAAATTTTGGATCTCATTCCAAGCAGCTGATGCGTTATAAATAAAAGCAGTTTTTCCAAACTCTGTCTTCATTAAAGGAACATTTAAAAGAATATATCTACTTGAACATAGATTATACCCTTGGCTATTAAAAGTTAATAAACTATTCATATATCGAGGAAGCTGGCCGACTAATACCTTGTAGAAAAATATGAGCCAATGTTTGTACCTTCTTATGTGTCAAATTATAGTGTGTTAAATGTAATTTATAACATAAAAAAACAAAATTAGTCGCTCCAACTACTTGAGTTGGAGCCCTGGAATCAATTAATATTTAATCTATTTCAGTTACAATCCACAGCTAACTTATTTAGCATGTATGTTTAATGAACAAGATATTATTTATCACTGGCATTAACACAGTCATTGCTTATATACTGTAGTTATCGTAGTGTTTAACTCCATGTAGTTTATTCATCAGCACAATGGTAACCACAAAGAAACTCTTTTAAACAATATTACACTAACAGGTATTTCCTTTCACTAAAAACAATCTCTTAATCTCAACATTTATTCTCCTTATCCTGTCCTATGCAAAGCATGCTGGGAACTACAAATCTACTACCCAAATTGCAGGTATAAAGACAATTTCCTACAAATTGTCTAAGTATAAAAGTAACTACAATCAATGCAGAAATTTGAATTTAAATGTCACACAATATTAAGTTAATGTAATGATCAACATTATATCAAATACTCATTAAAATAATGTTTGCAACTTAAAAGTTTTAACTAAGTCAATAAATTAAAATTTTAAGCTTGCAACATGCATTTAAGTTGTGGTAAAAGGTTCCCGTAATTACGTTTTATAGTGAATGTTACATTACACTCACTACTGAATATGTATGCAAAAACCACACAGACAGTTATGATCTGAAAAATCGTTAGTATCTCTCTAATATCTCAGAATACTTTGATTCAGCATAATGTTTTAGCCAGCTCAAGACAGATTGAACAAGTACAGCTAATGGCCAGGGGACATGAAGTCAGACGTTTAACAAGTACAGCTGCCTCTAGACTTATCATGACTCATTTCATAAAGAGCTGATGATTTTACCTGATCCAGACAGACACACAATTATAGACATACATTTAGAAAAAACTCCTACACTTCCAGATGTCAGAATTCCCATGATTATAACCAGAGCCGGATTAACGCAAAGGCAAACTAGGCACGTGCCTAGGGCCCGATTGGCGGGAGGGGGCCCAGACAGAGGGAAAAAAAATTAAAACTTACAAATGTCCCATCTCGTTCAGGCGGCGATAATACACTCGCGTTTCGGAGTCGGGATAGACGGAATTGTCATTTGCATGGGCCAGCATTGCATCATGAGTAACATGCAGTTTACCATTTGCACGTCTTAAGTCTTACCAGTTTAAAAATTCACGCGATCTTGAACTATCCGGACTTGCACGCTGTCTGAGAGATGTTTTTTTCTGCACATGACACATAGTGTGTCATGTATACAATTAAGCCGCCTCACAAGCTCGCCTATAACAACAGGTATTTTCGTGGATTACAAAAACATGCAAAAATTATGTCAATTTCGGTCTTGGTGACTGGTGTGTATATCCTCTAAATATAGTCGGTTATGTTTTAAATAAACATAAATCGCACGTGACGGTATAATGTTAAGTGGCTACAGGATCTGTGCACGAGCTCTTACAGTGACATCAACCATGGTCTGTCATTAATTTGGTTGTCAAAACAACAAAACAGATTTTATTTTAAGGAATCAGGAATAATATCCTATGTATTTAATTTAGTTCTCAGGACTAAAACACTACCCCGTGTTATTTTACATTTGACCTACTTTATTCAGTCTCTGTATTTCTGAAAACTGGTGTCAGACCTAAGCAAAAACTTTTCTCTATAGGTAGGCTATCTTTATTCTATTGTGCTTTTGTGCTACTTTTTTTTCAACTTAATTCAAAGATTGAAATCAAGCTTCCTTGTGTTGTGTAAATTCTTAAGAACAAAATTACCCCATTGTAAAATACATTTTAAGAGATAAATGTAATTTAAAAAAAAGAAAAAGTCTAGACTCCCCCCTCAAATTAAAAAATCCCCCCATAAGAATCACTTAAGGTGGCATTCTCCACCATTTCCCAAAACGAAATTCAGGCCCTGCTGACAAACAGTTTATGACATCCTTTCAGAACTTCTGTATATCAGAACATTCCCATAGACAGTGAATTACAGTTACTTTATAATTTTGGCATTTTGTACATGAGGAATATTGCTGGACATATGATTGAGTTTTTCAGGTGTTATACTGTATAAACCTTTGTCAACCATTTATACTGTAATAATTTAATCTTTGTGTTTATAATTTGTTTTTGCACCTACTTCAGTCCATTCAAATTCCTCTATTTCTTCTTGTCTTGAATGTCTTTCCTCCATGCGTTTAATTTGTCTACAGCAGACTCTTTAGAGTTAGACATTAAATGATAATAATTTGACAAATAGCCCTTTTCACCTCTTTTTCCAATTATTTCCTCTATTAATGACAGTTTGGGAATGTACATATATCTGTAGACCTGGAAGACATAAAACTTTTAGACTGTGAATATTTGAAAAAATGTTTTGAGGGAATCTGGTGTTTATCACACAATACTTGAATGTAAGAAGTATTCAAGTCTTTAATAGTCTGAATACCTTTAGTTTTCCATAGTTTAAATCCTCCATCCTTATATTTATTATTATTTATTGTTAAACAGTTTCTAAATGGTCTTGATGAATGTGAAGGGGTCATGTTTGCCTTCTTGCTCTTAATTACAACATTTATAAATGTTGTAAGCTATTTCATTTAGCAGAAAATCTTAATTAAATGTGTTGATAAAATGTAAACAGGTTTACATAGTTTACTGACACCTATTGGTTATTTACTGGTTCTACTGCCTTTACAATTACACTCCCAATGGATGAGTCTAATTTAATAGCATTTAATATATCCGTGTATGACGTATAAATAATGCATATCAAAAATAGTCTGATAGACTGTTTAATATACAAAACATGCCTTATTTTGGCTTACAAACAACCAATTTGTAATAAAAAAGACTAGGCTATGTAAAAGTTACTTTTATTAGTAACTTTTCGTAAGTTTCAGATTTCAATTCATAAATAACATAGATAGAGGGGGGCCCAAAAAATGCAGTCTGCCTAGTGTAGTCCGTTTATTTAATCCGGCTCTGATTATAACTCATTAAATTAAATTAAGGTCCTTTAATATAACAAATTAAATAAACAATTGTATTTAAAGCTGCAGTCTTCTAGAAGTGTAAAAGTCTAAATATGTCATAACCAGCCAGTGTTCAAAACTATGTGCTTGCCTTAGCTCGATTCAAAGCGGTAAGCTTGTAATTATTTTTTAATATCAGTGGTACTGGTGGATTTCTACGGGAGTTTCACACGTCTTCGCGTCATTACGTCACATCTGTACACACACATCTGTACACTTAAAGAAGAGTCTCGGCTAGTAGGCTATATTGAGTGTGAGGATGTTGGAGGTAGAGATTTATTGCCTTTTCTCACAGCACTTTATATAATTATACTTAGCAATTTGATGGTGGATCCAGAAAGGTTCAAATGACAATCACCAGTGACAACAAATTCACACATTGTAAAATGCAAAAGACTTCGTTCAGACTTCAGAGTGGCTACAGAAAAAGAGACCGTAACCGGACCTGTGCGAAAACAAGGATACATATCGGAAGGACATTACAAGTCGTCACGCAATGCAGACGTTGTTAAAATTAACAATTTGAGAACAAAGTATAATTTGCACGGTTTTGACACGATATGATAACTTACAAGTGATTGTTAGATTTAATCAATGGGATTTACTGCAATGTCAAAACCAGAACAAAAGCGGATGTTTCTACTAGTTCAGATGACATTTTGCGGTGAAAATTCTTATGTTGGTCATACTTCTAAAAATAATAATCTGTGATTCAGAATGACATTATCGACACTGGCACGATGACTAAAAGCTGCACACTCTCTTCAAACATTGTGTTCATTCTCGCTGTGCCGTGTCGGCAGTGTTGGGAGTAGTTAACTACAAGTAGCTTAGCTACTAACTTAACTACATTTTTCAGTAGCTTGGCAGTAGCTCAGTTGCTTTTTAAACAGTGTAAGCTTTCCAGTAACTAACTACTTTTTGCAGCAAGTAGCAGGTGTAGCTCGAGCAAAAGCTACATTGCTACATTGTCGAGCCTGCGCGATTCTGGATATTCTACTTCTTGTTAGATTACAAACTCATTTTTTTGCCATTACCGCCACCTGTTGTTTAATCACGCATCTTGCGGCTAACTGGCGTACAGAAGTGGGTTGACACACCCATATTATGATTATATAGCAAGACGTGACGGCAGATTTGGAGGATGGAGAAACAACTAACGTTAATTCCCATGGCCTTATTTGTTTAAGTTCAATCAGTATTTTTGAGAAATGTTCTACATGCAATTTACGTTGGATGTATATTTCGTTCTTGCAATGTTGTAGGCTATTTGTTTTTGACAAACAGTCAGAGATATTTTAGTGTTGTGTGTAATAAAACAGTACTCTTTGAAATCATAATTGCATTGCCTTGTTTTAAACACTAAATATTTTACTTAAAACATTCCTTGAGACTTATTCAGTTATTTATAATATACGTTGTTTAAAAAAAGCAAAAGTAGTTTCAATGTAGCTAGCTACTTTTTGGTAGTAACTTGTAGTGTAGCTAACTACTTTTTCTAAATGGGTAGCTTGACTATAGTTTAACTAACTTACGAGTAGCTTGTAGCTTGTCAAACTACAGTTTCAGAGTAGCTTCCACAACACTGCGTGTACGGTGTTGAAGTACAACTCACGTAAAGTTGATAATTCTGTGAATAACTGCAATTTTTTCGAACAGAGATGGCGACAAAGAGAAAAACGCCAGACTGCAGCTTTAATAAAAGAAACATAACTTAGTATTTTAATTTATTTAATTTATGAATTAATTGATTTTTAATTAATTAAAATAATTTTTCAAGACATTAAGACATTTTAATCACAAGGACATAAATTTGAATAGTAGAACACAATTTTAGGAGAATAACATATCTTTGTCTCGTCAATTTGTTGTTTAAATCATATTTACAAAATAACAGATTGGGACAGATCCATAGTGATGCATTTCCACTGCAAGACCACATTTTTCCTGCCTTAAGGTGAGACACGGCAGGCAAAAACATTGTTTTTTTTACTACTCAATTTTGAGATTTTTGTCGTTGTTCAGATTTGTGGTGAAAAAGGTGAAAAAAGTCTAAAATACACAATTAGTTCTTTATTTTATGACACTTTGTCTGTTTGCGTCTGTAGATTTCTCATAAATTCAGCAAAAGTTGGCGTTCTAAATCATCCCACGATCGCTGCCTGCACCCTGTCATCACATATTCCGTTAGAAAGCTCTCTTTCTCCTGTAAAATGTTGTCAGATCTAAATACTGTATGGTCATTTCCTTTTTATCAATAACCAATCGTAAAGTAAAAGGGCGCAAATGCGCAATCTTATTGGCTGATCCTAAATCTTTAAAGCCTGTTTTCTCAAAATGACTTTTCTCTCATCCTCCAAGTCCGAAATCTCCATGTCAGTAGCACCTATATACACCAAACTTTCCAGTCTTGTACCTAGTTATATTATGAAGGCATTAACAGAGGGATTTGTAAATATATTATTGCTAGCCTGATTTATATAACATTTTATTCCAAAAAGGCTATTGACAGTATATGGTAAATGGACTGCATTTATATAGCGCTTTCACAGACCCAATGGTCAGTAAAGCGCTTTTACATTTTTGCCTCCCCTTCATACTTTCATCTTACGCCGACGGCGGTGTCAGCCATACAAGGCACCATCTAGCTCGTCGGAAGCAGCTGGGGGTTAGGTGTCTTGCTCATGGGCACTTCGACACTTGGTCAGGTGGAACCAGAGATTGAACCACCAACCATCCGGTTTGTAGACAATCCCTCTGTAATTTTTTCCCATCTAATATGTGAACACAATGAAAAAGAATTCTGAACCTGGCTTCATCCAATACTCAGATTTCATTTTTAAAATATATGCAAATGAGTGCATATTTAATTAGATAATGCATAATTTGCATATTTGAACATTAAATTACAGAAAACTTGTAATACATATTTTTCTCTTCTTAATGTAGTAATCATCTGCTAAAAAATACCCTATTCACCTGTAGTATCTCATCTTAATTTACATTAATTTAAGACACAGGTAGGGCTGCACGATTAATCGAATTTTAATCACGATCACGATTTTGGCTTCCCACGATCAAATTCGCGTAATCGAGCGATATTTAAAATACTTTGTTCCATTCATAGAACGCACGGTATAAAAGGTTGTTTTTTTTCAAAGCCAATCTAGCGCTCCATAAACCACTGTCTGATCATGTGCCTCCATGAGCCCCAGTGCGCGAGAGAGACCGAGTGTGTCTGCGCGCGAGCGACACGTGCACGAAAGAGACGAAGAGCGCGCTCGAAAGTCGCAAGACAGATACCGAGTGAAAGTGTGCGTGAGAGTTCGAGTGTGTCTACGGCGAGCGACAGTGCATGAAAGAGACGAAGAGCGGGGCTCAAATGTGCGCGAGAGATACCGATTGTGTCTACGCTCGAGAGAGAACGAGTGAATGTGCGTGAAAGACCGAGTGTGAGCATTAGTAAATTGCATTAAAGGGCGGGTTTACTGCGATTCACTTTTTCATTTTAAATAGTGTGTAATGTTGCTGTTGGTGCATGAACAGTATCTGCAAAGTTGCAGCACTGAAAGTTTAGTGTAAGCAGAGATATCGTCTTTTAAAAATCAGGAAGTAAAATTGCCTACAAAAACGACTCGTTTTGGACTACAGCTGGGTTATGGTACGTCACTAACCCACACATTTGCATCAACCACTTCCTCCGGAATATGCAGGAAAGGGCATGCGTCGAGTGAGTTGTGTTCACGCAGCGGTCAGGTCTTCTGTGTTTCGGGCTTCCCACGGACACTATACTTCGACAACAATGGATACAATTTGTGTTTGATTATATTCCTGAAAGTGTCGATCGTAATCTAGCTCTCTGTGCTGCGCATTTACGTGACAGCTTCCAGAATCTCCACGAGTTCAACACTGGATTAACGTAAACAAGAAACTGTTTCTAAATCATGAAGCAGATCCAACTTTAAAACCAGCAGTTAAAAGTCAGCAGTTGTTGGACACAATCTGTAAGTAGGCTAAGACTTCATCATTTTAAATGTATTTGCATGTATAATTCCCGTACGGATCGTTTGTGTTTTTTTTTTTTTTTTTTCAAATGCCAGTGCTGGCTTTGTAGGCTTTATGGGCTACTGAGTTAGGCTATTTTGTGTCTACGGCTTTGTGAGCGACAGTTTAGCCAATCACAACACACCGGCCCAACGAACCAATCTGAGCCCGCTACGTGTTTCTGAGGGAGTGTTGTCATAGACTCAGGAAGTCAATCGCTCGTTCAGGGGACAGGGGAGAGCGCGGCTGACAATAAAGGTGAAATTTATGAAAAATAAGACTTAAAAAAAGAAAAACCACGGATACATGTTATATTGCACCCCATAAACTCAATCATGCAAAGAAAAAGAGCAGTAAACCCACCCTTTAATGAATTGGTACATACTACATAGTAATATATAATTACTATATAAGAGGCATGAAAGTTTGATTAATGGACTCCAATTATCAGTAGGCCTAAAGCTAGCTACTACAAACGACTTGTTTTGAACAATTGTTTAATAAATAGAAATAATTCAATCACATAAACTTTTAATATAGAGGATTAAATAGATTCAATTTATGCAGTAAGATTTCACAACTAATCCCTGACACTGCCACAACATTTACATTTCTTAACGCGTCAAATAACAATGACTCTGAATTTCATCCAGTAATCGAACTTCCATGCATAGTTCTGCCTTGACATGTTCTCATTTGGTTACATTCTGTTTATGGAATATTTGTTTTTTATATTTATTTGTTTTATTCACATCCATTTATGCAGGTACAATGCAAGTTTATATTTTGCTTCCTAAAATATATTTACACAATGTAAATGTAAAATAGTGCCCTGTTGAAGTTTTGCTACATTTCATTTATTGTTTTCTTTATTTGTATTTATTCTTTAAGGAGATGCACTGAATTTTGGTGAATAAGAGGACCTATTTTATTTTTATGCACATAGTTGTACATTAGCAAGAATTTAGCACATTATGGATGTGAAAGCAGTTATAATTAGCCTATGTGACAATAAAATTAGTTTTGGTTAAAATCAACAAATAATCGTGATAAGTAATCGTGATCTTAATATTGATCAAAATAATCGTGATTATCATTTTGGCCCAAATTGTACAGCCCTAGACACAGGGTAACTAAATTATTATTTTGCAGAGTTTATGTGAATAAAATATCACTGTGAATAAAATATCCAGACGTAACATTACTTTAAAATTATTTTACAGCTTTTCTCTATTTCAGTTTGATTCCAACTTTTCCCCTCAATCCCAGAGCCCCTTTGTAAAATGCAGCAGAGAGAGAATAGTGTGTCATAGATCTTTATGGGCAGCTGCCAGAGTCAGAGTGTGAAGTAACAGAATGAGTGACAACAATGGAATTGGGAAACTGGTGAGGAGTGCGTCACTTACACTTTCACTGCATAAAACACACTAGAAACTATTGTTTGTGTGAAAATGCCTGCTGCGGTCCTTTTTCCTGCACTCTCTGGCTGATTTATCTGACTTTGGGCAGAGCAGCTGATGCTTTCAAGAGACTCACTATAGAGGAGATCTCCATGTTTAATTAATCTTACTCACGCAGGAATTCAGATGAGTGTGTTTTTGTTCGTGTATAATAAGTCTCTGTTTTTTTTTGTATCTTATTAAACGCGCATTTCAGTATTCATACAGTGTTGGGGGGTAACACATTACAAGTAATGTCAGTTGTGTAATCTGACTGACTTTTTCAAGTAACTGAGTAAAGTAACGCATTACTTATAAATTTACAACAAAATATCAAAATTACTTTTTCAAATAAGTAACCCCATTGTCCCCATGGTGAGAGATATCTGGAGTGAGGTGCAGAGGTGTTGTGTGTGTTGTGTAAACATGATTGTTATTGTAGTTCTCAGACTACAATAAACAAGTTACGACTGTAACCATAGTTCCCTGAGAAGGTAACTCTAACGACGCTCTGGGAACGATAATGGCCAAATCGCCATGCTCACATGTAGGCTACCTGTTGTGTGAGAGCACAACTACAACATAAGGACCTGTCAACCTGGAGCAGCATCCAGGTCCAAGTTGTAAAACCTTCGGAAATTGAGCAGAGAGAGACAGCAGAGAGAGACAGGCTTCTTGAAGGGAGACCCTTGAAATTAAGGCCTTGGTGGCCCCATACTCGTGGTAGAATGAGCTTTGACAGCCGAAAGTAATGGCTGGCCGGAAGCTTCATAGGCAAGAGAAATTGCCTCAACTATCCACTTGTTGAATGTCTGTTTGGACACAGGGAGCCCCTTTTTAGGCGATCCAAAGCAGACAAACAGTTGATCAGATTTCCTCCACAGGGCAGCTTGGTGGATAAAGTATCCAGTGCTCTAACTGGACAAACAAGGTTTAGCTTTTGCTGGACATGATTTCTGAAAGGAGGACCGAATGCCTGCAAAACGATAGGCCACGGTACGCTTGGTCGGACCTTCAAAATAGCCTGCTCTTTGGGAAAAGAAATGGCTTGACCATCCCTGGTGCAAACTCAAGGCACGTGGGGGATACCCACAGAGCTCGAAGATATCCTACTCTCTGTAGTGAAGAGATGGGTAAATGAACACTGTTTTTGAGGTCAGAAAACTTTTCTGGAACCACATACAAAGAGCTCGAAGGGAGCCGCAGATAAGCCTTCTTGTACAACAGCCAGGTCCCAAGCTGGAATTCTGGTGTAAATTACAGGCCTTAGCCTCAAAGTGCCACAAAGAAGAACGTGTTATCAAAGGGTTTGCTCCCACAGATACACAACCCAGAGAGACCGTGGTAAGCAGCTATGGCCGCCACTTTCAGCCCTACAGAACGATCTTGCAGGAACTCTTAGTACTGAACCATCTGGACAGGGTAACTGGAGGGCAAACCCACAGGTTCCATATCTCTGAGCGGGGGAGAAGGGATCAGCTCCTCCCGCTTAGATAGAAGCTCCCTCCTGGCCAGATCTCCAGGGAGAGCCATCAAGGAGGGTCACCAGGTCAGGGTTCTCGAAATGCATCAGCCCCTACCCCCTCACCATCGTCCAGACTCCAGGTGCCTCAGCAGGTTAGCCTGGTATGCATCTGAGGATAGACATGGTGTGCAGACATGTACCAGCCTGGCCTGCTGCCATGTACGCTTCTACCCACAAGCCCAGATGTTGTTTTTCAGGGGCCGAGTTTGGTAGTGTTGGGGCCTTCAGGGATGATACCAAACTAGGGGATGGGTGGTTTGCAAGCGTTGTTCCACCTTCGGCATCACCTATTACCATTCTCTTTTAATCACCTTGATATCCAAGTATCAAATGCACTTGAGGACTAAACAAGCATGCAGAGTACTGATCTATTCACAACCTCGATATTTCTTTGTGGAGACTGGGGAAATAAACCTGGTGATGGATGTATTTGTTTGGTGTTAGGCCCCGTCCTAACACCAAAGGACTGGGCCTAACACCAAAGGGTGTTAGGCCCCGTCTCCACGGGGTCTCCACCAGGGCGGAAGAAGACGCAGCATGGGCTTTTGGTCCCGGAGAGAGAGTGCTGGATCCCCAGGTAAAGGCTGAGAAAGGGCAGAGACCCGTCTCAAACCCCACCGAGAAATCCATTTGCGAACCCCACAATCTCATCTTCGGTGCCAGAACCGCAGGGAATGCGAAGCTGGAGACTCTTCTCAAAGAATGTCAGGCGAAAGCGGAGTGTGGGAAGCAGCAACCTCTCACAATACTCACAGCCAGGCCCCTCGGAGACTTGCAGAGCATAAACAAATAACACGCATCTCTTGTGTTTTATCCCCAGCCATAATAAAACGAGGGCAGGGAGAAGCACTCAATTTAAATGTTTGTTGCTGCTCACCATTCTTTTAGATATTGAGTTGTACTATTTTGAACAGAACAGCAATAAATAAGACAAACAGTATGAACATAGAGTGCTGGCTGCAAGGGCGTAGGAATGTCTTTGACATTGGGGGGACATATTGGCAACTATGAATCAGACGGCTATCCCACCACTATAATAAGTAAGTTTGGTGATGTGGTACATGCAGTGGTGGTCTGAGCCTTTGGCGGCCCTAAGCTGAATTGGATTTGGGGCCCCCTCCCACTATGCTAAGTCACCTGTGCTTGGCGATTATTGACACAAATGTCACGTAATGATGATACATTTAAAATGAATACAGCGTTAATAGCAAAATAAATACTTAATGAAAAAAGGAAGGTTCGGTGTTTAAGGCAGTTTAACCGTTTACGTAACTATCACTCTGGGTTTGACTTGCTGGCAAAACCGGATATCTTCTTTGTCGTGCTTTAAAAATAAAAGTTCCAAATGTACAGTTTTTGTTCCTGGGTAGGTTAGGTATGCATATTTTTTGGTGGGGACACATGCCGCATTTTTCAATATTGAGGGGGACACGTCCCCCCCCGGTTCCTATGCCAGTGGCTGGCTGAGGCACAGAAGATGTGCTTTTATGCTTTAGGATGTGCTTTCTCATGCTTTCCTGGTTGTGACATCACCCGCCCATGTCGTTCTGCCTCGCCATTGGACTGAGTCTGACGCGAGCTTCAGACTCAACCACGTACTGTAGATGCGTTCTAGAGCATCATTCACGCAGCGCAAGTTCCCTCGAAAAGGAAACTAAAGTGTATAAACCTAAATGGGCGCGTACATATACTACTTTTGTGTTTGTGTTAATTACTATTGACCTACACAAAGATATTTAAAATAAAAGTAAAAGATATTTTGTAAGTCAACTTTTTTGTATTACTGAGTATTACTTGAATTCATCTTACATCTTACACACACATGTGCACGGCACACACACACACACACACACAGCCTTTTCTCTGTCAAGTTGATGGCTCTATGAAAATGTGGTGAGTGTGACTGGGATTAAACTTCAGGGCTCTGAATAATGTCTCTTTCTCCTCTGAATGAACTTAATTTAGTTCCCATTTTCCTTTAGCCACATGGAATTCCATAAGGGTTCAAATGGAATCTGTGCCCACAAGACAGAATTTCCACAGAACTGGTAACACCCGTCTCTTTCTAAGTCATTCATCTCAATAGTAAATACTCTTAGGCTCTGTTTAACACATGCTTAAATGCATTCTGCAGAAATTGTATGCCAGTTTTGCTGCTATTGTGATTCATTTTAACATGATATTATTATTCTACATCACATTGATGTTTCTTCTATCCATCTCACTCACACACAAGAAAACCTTCTATACTGATGAAAGATGACCATATACATAAACAAGTTCTCACTTTTTCGACATGCACTCAGCCGAACATCGACATATTTGGATGTGTCCAATAAATGAAACCCCTCTGAGTGTGCCTTTGTTTTTTTTGGAGTGTTTTCATGACATCTCATAGATGGAGCTGATGAAAAGTAGAGACCATCTGAAAAAACAATTTAGCAGGGTTCATTATGGTATGCTTTTGTAAGTGTGTGTGTGCTGCTGGTGCTGAAGGCTTTATGAAGTGCATTTGATTTAATAAAAAAGGTACTTGAGTAGCGGCTGACAAATGAAGACATGACTGTGAGAAATGAACTTTCATGTTTTAGGACTGAGTAATGCAGATGTTCATAGAGCTGTATATCCTTGTAATGATAAGAACGTTACACAGAACTGTGATAAAAATGATAATCAAACCAAAAATACAAATAATCCGAAGCCTGTGGGCTGTGTTTGGTTGTCACACAATAAAGCTCATTAATATGGAATTCAGCTATTGTGCAGTCATAAATATGTGTCATTGTCCAATCAGACAATTGCAGTCTGATCGTAGACAGCTTTACAGAACAAACTTGCTGTTAACTTCCTATTAATTTTGGGTGCAAATGTGTATGAATGTATGCTTAGTAAGTATTTTTTTTCCTTTTCTTGAACGAAGAGTGCCGCCTGATATTGCTCGATGGGCCAGTAGCTGCATGATTGATTGCTGTTTATGTGAATGTCTGCCTCTGTGTAATGTGTAAGTGGAGGCAGATGTTTCATGAATGGAAACCTAAAACTCTCCCTTTCAGCACCAGGTGTTTTCTTATGGTGTCTCTAACACATACACAAACTCAAATATGTGGACATAAGATGTCTTTCCATAGCCTACCTAATTTCCTCTATTCTTCCCTCATCTTTTGTGCTCCACAGAAGAAAGAAAGTCATGTCTGAAATTCAAAGAAATGTCTGCTTTTTTGTTCATACTTGGAAGTCAGTAACCAAAACGGTTTTATTTACCAACACATTTATGTGAACGTATCCAGATTTGCAAAAAGCATGAAATTTTGTGAAACTATATTGTCATTTTTGGGTGAACAATCACTCTAAACTTCATTACAAGAGCATATAATGTATATCTAAAATGTTATTGCATATTAGCAGTCAACTGCTGGCTTGAACCTGCAGGCCAACTGGCTTGAACCTACAGCAACGATCTGTCTAGATGCTGAACCACTATACTACAACCTGCTGATGAAAGCGAAATGCAGCTGCGTCTGAATTCCTTTATTTTGTTGTATCTATCAGGTCTCACCTGTGAGACTGGTGGGTGGAGAGAATGAGAGAGAGGGGTGGTTGGAGATCCTGGTGGGTGGCCAGTGGGGGACGGTTTGTGATGACGGATGGACGGATTCGTGATGCAGAGGTTGTGTAGCAGACAGCTAGGTTACAGGTGAAATCAACATGCTTGGGTAATCTGAACCACCTTGTATGTTCATGCAATGTGTTAGCAAATCTAAATGCTATTAATGTGATTTTTTTTTGCATCCACACTAAAAAACCACACTGAAAGCAGTAAACTAAAACTAAAGAATTCAGATTTGATAAATAAAATTCAGATAAACTTTGAAGTTGGCTTGAGAAATTAATTGTGAAGGTTTTATAGTCATTAATAAAAATTCAGATGAGAAGACAGGAAAACCATTTTATACCTATATGTCATGATTGCTGTCTTGTGTTTTAGTGACTCTTAGTTTAAAGTGAGTTCTGTTCTCACTTCTGTGTTTGCAATGCAGGAGCAGCACACGGTTATGTGCTTGCGCAACTAATCTGCTGTATACCACAAACACTACATTTATTCCTTATTTTTATTTCAAATCCAAAAGTTGTTACTGAAAATGTTTGTCAGAATTGCAATTATTCTTTTACACAGGACAGTTATACAGTCTTCCATAAGACTTATTCACATTTAAACACAACATTTTTAAGGTTAATGAAAGCCCAAAACACATTTTTGAGATGTAAACAGATATGTTCAGGCTGCACATCACTGAAAACACTAAAAGGACTAATACATTTCATTTTATGATCCAATTAGACCACAAGATCACTCAGGCCCGACGTTACGGATTGGCCTTTCGTTTACATGAAAACCCCGGTTGTGTCACAGAAAAGCGATTATTTCTAAAAACTGAAGATTAAAAGATAAAAAAGTGGAGATTTCTGAAAACGCTGATCATGTGATGTCGTGTGAACTGGGAGAAACAGGCGTTTCAGGTTCTCTCTTGTCGATTCTGATTGGCTTGCATGACTTTATCCTTCTCCCTACACTGCCACCAATAGGTTTGGCATAGTTATGATGGCGCTCGACGGCTGTATTTATGCTGGTGTGTGAATGATGTCATTTTTGAAAATGGAGAGGGGAAAAATATTTGTTTCGCTAATGCCCGGCTTCGTGTAAATCGTGGCCTAAGAAATGCACATCAGACCAGATTTCTAGGCACTGATGGTTAGCCATTTTATCTACTTGGTGTCATTAGCACTGATTTAGAATGTCTGTTAGATCTTAGCTAACATGTTTAAAACATGTCACTGATATTATATTTTAGCACATTGCTAGCATGTTTTCGATACATTATTTCTAGCAAAATGTATTAGAATTAAAACCTGACTATTCTATTCACTATTTTTATGACATATTGCTATAGCATTAAGATAAAGACTACTAAAACCTTGTGTTGTAATATTGCCAAATGTCACACACACAGTCATATGGTTAGACGAAACAGAAAAGAGAAACTTTTTCTATCAAAATAGGAAAATTTATTTTCACAATAAATGAAACACTCTGGACCATTTCATCAATGGTTTGTTTTTCTTGTTTGGAAGTGATAATAAGATTTTATAAGTTCAATTATGAATCATGCATGTGTTATTGTTTAACTCATATTACAAAACTAAGAAGACTAAGATGTAAACACACTAATGTGATCAACACCTTCGCTCACGCTCACCTCCTGGGGGGTGGAGGGTCAGAGGTCAGAGGTCAGGTTATTACACTGTAACTGATGCTCTTATCTGATGAGCTCAGTTCTCTCAGCTGGAGTTGGCGACTTATCTTGTGTTAAGTTTGCTATTCTGTGTTTGCCTGTGTATGTGTGTTGCAATATGCTATATGTTTCTCTTAAGTGAATACTCTTTAAACCCTCTTAAAAATAGTCTTATAAAAAGTATTGAGAATACTCTAGAAAAAAAGAGTTGGACTATGTTTGTTCAGTAGGTAACATTTACACTTCAGATTGAACAAGGGAACTGACCCTTGCTAAACTACAGGATTATGATATCAATCAGCACACATCTCAAGCTTTTACACAACAGCAGTGGTACTTTAGTATAATTTATGTACAATTATAGTATTTAATAATAATTTGAATTGACATTTTATTTAATATTTTATGTTTTAGATTTTAATTTTCAGTTTAGGTTATAAGTCGTTTTGTTTTGTTGAAAACATTTCTAATTTAAAAGTTATTTAAATAATATTTATATATTTTTCTTATTTTTTTTTCAGTTTTACCTTCACAATATTACTACACAATAAGAGAAATTAACCAAATGTGTCTTTTATTGTCATTCTTTTGCAGTGGGCTGGCTAAAGCCGTGTAATGGCGTATTTTGGTGAAGGAGAGGGGCCTATTCACATTGACAACTTAAAGTGTACGGGTGGGGAAAATTCTCTGACTGACTGTATCAAACAGCAGTTTGGGACACACAACTGTCGCCATGGCAAAGATGCCAAGTGTTATTTGTGACTATGGGTTACAGAAGGATTCTGCTGGGGTCAAAGGTGGGACATTGCTTCTTAACTTATTTGTGCCCAATTTTTTTCTGAATGGTTTCATGCATATAATTGTGTCAATAGTGTCCTCTGTAAACATGTTCTGCATTTATTTTCCCGTTTTTTTTTTTTTTTTGAAAATCGTATTTGAATGTGCGGCAACTGTAGTTGCCGATGGGCAAATATGTTGTATTCACCCCTTCAATGTTAAATATGAATAGGAGGAGAACATTTGGCATCTATCTCAAAACAACTGCTTTCAACAGATCAATCTTTATTCATAAACAAATTTATTGTGTATAAAAGTTGAAGAACGTTTGATGCGAACCCAAAAAAGCGTAATCTAGCTTATAATCTCTTGAATATGAAAACACAACAAACAACAAATCCATTTGTCTTAAACCTTGTGCGCTGTTTGGGGTCTTTTTGACCCACATTTTCTAACTTTCATTTATGGGGATAACATGGATAATTTAAAATGGTTTGAGTGTAAGATTTTTACCCATCTTTTGGAAAAATGCTGTTTTAAAAGTAACAAATTATCACTTTAACCAGTAGATGGCTGCAGAGCTCCACTGTTTGCTATTTGCTATTTGACTATATGAAAGACATATTTTCACAAGTTTTCCAGTTGTATTCATATCTACATATAATGAAATAACAATTATAACAATAAAAGTAACTTTTTTGTTAAAGTTTAGGTATTTTTGGAGTAAAATTATTGACAGAATTTTCACGTTAGGATTTCTTTTAGGCACATTGAATGAACTGGCAATCAAATAAACAGACATTATTGGACTTTACAAAATTGGTGGTCAAAAATTTGAAAAAGGAAAATGTACATTTTGAAGCACAGGTACATGTGGTGTCCTGGAGAGTGATAGATTAGAGATCCTCACACCTGTAAAAATACTTGAATCCATTTAAAAGCAAGAGTGAAAGATGAAACCTATCAGATCAGATCTTGTAGCTCGGGCTGGAGTGCTGTATGTGTTATGTCTGCTCTAAAGGATGTGGTTTGGCTCGCCATCTCATGATCACTGGCACTTAGGCTTTATTAATGCTTTATTATTCTTACCGAATCTTATAACTCGCTAGTTTATCCAGCCTCCAGTGCTTTCTTCATTAAACCCTGAAGGACACATAAACTACACACACATCTTTTTGTGTTATTATATGTTATATTAATCTACATTCTTAGGTCCATCAAGCAGTTCTGTATGTATACACAGACACATACAAATGCATGCACAAAAACATGCCCATGTCCCATTTCACCCAAATCAAAAAGATGAAAAATAAAAAATGTATATTGTGCATATCATTACCATAATGCCCCATTATTTCAGTGATACTTTTCAAATATAATCGTTTTATAGTATAGTATACATTTTTTTGGTTCACACATTACAGTCCAATTCTCACTATCTATTAACCATGACTTTTGCCTAACTCTAACTTTCAGTTATTGTAAGGTAAAGATTTAGGTATTGGGTAGGATGTAGTGGTCATTGCAGATATAAAGCATTAATACGTGCATCTATAAGTACTAATAAACAGCCAATATCATAGTAATATGTATGCTAATAAGCAACTAGTTAATAATGAGAATCTGAACCCTAAACTAAAGTGTTACCCATTTTTATTTAAATAAGCATAAAGGCAGTACAACAAACACTGACATGATTTAAATAACACTGTTTATATTATTTATTTAAATCGTTTAATACCTAAATTATTAATATTATAAACACATTACAATGAGAAGATTCCTAGGCTTCATTTTCCATTTACAAAATATATTTTTTCATTTATATATTCCTGATTTGCTGTGAAATTGAACCAAGGCAGATGTTCCTAAAAGGTTTCAGTGAGATTCACCCATACATGCTTTATAGAAACATGTGTTTGCTTCACATTACAGAGGCAGTGGGCTCCCTGTGTGGTCTAAGACCCTCTCATACCCGTCAGAAGAGAATAATAGGAGGGGAAAACTCTATACGGTAAGCAAAGAGGTTCAAAATGTATACAAACATCTTTGACATAAATTACACATTTGAAAATAATTGTTAATGTGCTTGGAAATGAGAAGATGAATGTGTAGAGCGGTTAAAATGGAAATTTATAGTGTTTGTGTGTGTCTGTGTGGTGTAGTGGGGGCTGGCCGTGGCAGGCAGCTGTGCGTATGCGGGGGTCTCAGGCAGATGGAAGGTTGGTGTGTGGAGCCACTTTGATAAACAGCTGCTGGATCCTCACCTCGGCTCACTGCTTTAAAAGGTACTTACACACATACATACATATGGACAGGTATATCTTCATTCTGTATCACATCTGCAAGGCATAAATGGAGCACACACAAATATGTACACACACACTTCTTTCTTTTGTTTCCAATTTTCCACTGAGCTAGATAACACAAATAGGCTGAAATACAAACTAAACATAATTCTAATTGTCTATTTTAAACAATATTCCTTCCCACACTTCCTTTGTAGCTTGTACCCATTTATGTATTCATTATTTGTGACTTGCAAATAAACACTCTTAATCATTCTAGCTGCAAAACAAACATAGTTAAATAGTTCCAGTTATTCAAATTCAACAACAAACTCAGTTCAACCAAATCAAAATATTTGCCATTTAAGGAAGATGTCACACTGCAAAAAAACATCAAATATACCCTTAACATTTACCTTGTTTTCTAGTAAAAATATACAGTGTCTACATTTTTTAATTTATATATATATATATATATATATATATCACTAAATTGGAAAGTTTAAGATCGGTAAGATTTTTTATGTTTTTAAAAGAAGTCTCTTCTGCTCACCAAGGCTGCAATTTTTTATAGAAAGTACACAAAAAACACAGTAATATTGTGAAATATTATGACAATTTAAAATGACTTTTTTATGTTAATAAATATTAAAATGTAATTTATTCTTCTGAAAAAAGCTGAATTTTCAGCATCATTACTCCAGTCTTCAGTGTCACATGATCCTTCACAAATCACTCTAATATGATGAATTTATGCTCCAAAAATGTATGATTATTATCCATGTTGAAAACAGTTTTTTACATTTTTATTTCAGGATTCTTTCACTCAAGGCAAAATAAGTAATTAAAAAAAGTATTTCTATAGAAAAAGATAACCCACATTTGACTTTCTATAGTACGGTGGCGTATTGCATTCACTTGAAGAAAAAAATCTACTCTGTTTTCTGAATTAACGAGTTAATTTTTCATGAGAAAAAAAGTTTTTGCTCTGTTTTTCTGAATTAATGAGTTAATTTTTCATGAGAAATTTTTTTTTGCTCTGTTTTTCTGAATTAACGTAGGTGGCGTATTGCATTCACTTGAAGAAAAAAAATCTACTCTGTTTTTCTGAATTAACAAGTTAATTTTTCATGAGAAAATTTTTTTTGCTCTGATTTTCTGAATTAAACGAGTTAATTTTTCATGAGAAAATTTTTTTTTGCTCTGTTTTTCTGAATTAACGTACGGTGGCGTATTGCATTCACTTGAAGAAAAAAAAATCTACTCTGTTTTTCTGAATTAACGAGTTAATTTTTCATGAGAAAATTTTTTTTGCTCTGTTTTTCTGAATTAATGAGTTAATTTTTCATGAGAAAAAAAGTTTTTGCTCTGTTTTTCTGAATTAACGACTTAATTTTTCATAAGAAAAAAAGTTTTTGCTCTGTTTTTCTGAATTAATGACTTAATTTTTCATGAGAAAAAAAGTTTTTGCTCTGTTTTTCTAATTAACGAGTTAATTTTTCATGAGAACATTTTTTTTGCTTTGTTTTTCTGAATTAATGAGTTAATTTTTCATGAGAAAAAAAGTTTTTGCTCTGTTTTTCCTGAATTAACGAGTTAATTTTTCATGAGAATTTTTTTTGCTTTGTCTTTCTGAATTAATAAGTTAATTTTTCATGGAAATTTTTTTTGCTCTGTTTTTCTGAATGAAAATTTTTTCTTATGAAAAATTAAGTTGTTAATAAAGAAAAATAGAGCAAAAACTTTTTCTTATGAAAAATTAAGTCGTTAATTCAGAAAAACAGAGCAAAAACTTTTTCTCAATGAAAAATTAAGTTGTTAATTCAGAAAAACAGCTGTTTTTTCTGAATTAATGAGTTAATTTTTCATGGAATTTTTTTTTGCTCTGTTTTTCTTAATTAACAAGTTAATTTTTCATGAGAATTTTTTTTGCTCTGTTTTTCTGAATTAACGAGTTAATTTTTCATGAGAATTTTTTTGCTCTGTTTTTTTTTAATTAATGAGTTAATTTTTCATGAGAAAAAAAAGCTTTTTTCTCTGTTTTTCTGAATTAATGAGTTAATTTTTCATGGAAATTTTTTTTTGCTCAGTTTTTCTGAATGAAAATTTTTTCTTATTAAAAATTAACTCGTTAATTCAGAAAAACAGAGCAAAAAAATTTCTCATGAAAAATTAACTCGTTAATTCAGAAAACAGAGCAAAAAAAATTTTTCTCATGAAAAATTAACTCATTAATTCAGAAAAACAGAGCAAAAAAAAATTTCTCATGAAAAATTAACTCGTTAATTCAGAAAAACAGAGCAAAAAAAAAATGTCTCATGAAAAATTAACTCGTTAAAACGGTGGCGTATTGCATTCACTTGAAGAAAAAAAAATCTACTCTGTTTCTCTACTCAGAAAAAATCTACTCAGAATTAACGAGTTAATTTTTCATGAGAATTTTTTTTGCTCTGTTTTTCTGAATTAACAAGTTAATTTTTCATGAGAAAATTTTTTTTGCTCTGTTTTTCTGAATTAACGTTACGGTGGCGTATTGCATTCACTTGAAGAAAAAAAAAATCTACTCTGTTTTTCTGTTGAAAAAAAAACAGAGCAAAAAAATTTTTCTCATGAAAAATTAACTCGTTAATCCTGAAAAACAGAGTAGATTTTTTTTCTTCAAGTGAATGCAATACGCCACCATACTATTAATCGGTGGCGTATTGTATGGTGACGTATTGCATTCACTTTGAAGAAAAAAATCTACTCAGTTTTTCTGAATTAACAAGTTAATTTTTCATGAGAAAAAAGTTTTTGCTCTGTTTTTCTGAATTAACGACTTCATTTTTCATAAGAAAAATTTTTCATTCAGAAAAACAGAGCAAATAAAATTTCCATGAAAAATTAACTCATTAATTCAGAAAAACAGAGCAAAAAAAAATTTCTCATGAAAAAATTAACTCGTTAATTCAGAAAAACTGAGCAAAAACTTTTTTCTCATGAAAAATTAACTCATTAATTCAGAAAAACAGATTAAAAATTTTTTTTTCTCATGACAAATTAACTTGTTAATTCAGAAAAACAGAGCAAAAATTTTTTTCTCATGAAAAATTAACTTCGTTAATTCAGAAAAACAGAGCAAAAACTCTTTTCTCATGAAAAATTAACTCATTAATTCAGAAAAACAGAGCAAAAAAAATTTTTCTCATGAAAAATTAACTCGTTAATTCAGAAAAACAGAAGCAAAAAAAATTTTTTCTCATGAAAAATTAACTCGTTAATTCAGAAAAACAGAGCAAAAAAATTTTTATTCATGAAAAATGAACTTGTTAATTCAGAAAAACAGAGCAAAAAAAAAATTTCTCATGAAAAATTAAATTCGTTAATTCAGAAAAACAGAGTAGATTTTTTTTCTTCAAGATGAATGCAATACGCCACCGTAGCCACCGTACTATTACGGTGCGCGTATTGTAAAGTGGCGTATTTGCATTCACTTGAAGAAAATTTTTTTTTCATGGAAATTGTTTTTGCTGTTTTTCTGAATGAAAATTTTTTCTTATTAAAAATTAACTCGTTAATTCAGAAAAACAGAGCAAAAAAAATTTCTCATGAAAAATGAACTCGTTAATTCAGAAAAACAGAGCAAAAAAAATTTTCTCATGAAAAATTAACTCGTTAATTCAGAAAACAGAGCAAAAAAAATTTTTCTCATGAAAAATTAACTCATTAATTCAGAAAAACAGAGCAAAAAAAAATTTCTCATGAAAAATTAACTCGTTAATTCAGAAAAACAGAGCAAAAAAAAAATTTCTCATGAAAAATTAACTCGTTAAAACGGTGGCGTATTGCATTCACTTGAAGAAAAAAAAATCTACTCTGTTTCTCTACTCAGAAAAAATCTACTCAGAATTAACGAGTTAATTTTTCATGAGAATTTTTTTTGCTCTGTTTTTCTGAATTAACAAGTTAATTTTTCATGAGAAAATTTTTTTTGCTCTGTTTTTCTGAATTAACGTACGGTGGCATATTGCATTCACTTGAAGAAAAAAAAATCTACTCTGTTTTTCTGTTGAAAAAAAACAGAGCAAAAAAATTTTTCTCATGAAAAATTAACTCGTTAATCCTGAAAAACAGAGTAGATTTTTTTCTTCAAGTGAATGCAATACGCCACCATACTATTACAGTGGCGTATATTGTATGGTGAGTATTGCATTTCACTTTGAAGAAAAAAATCTACTCAGTTTTTCTGAATTAACAAGTTAATTTTTCATGAGAAAAAAGTTTTTGCTCTGTTTTTCTGAATTAACGACTTCATTTTTCATAAGAAAAATTTTTCATTCAGAAAAACAGAGCAAATAAAATTTCCATGAAAAATTAACTCATTAATTCAGAAAAACAGAGCAAAAAAAAATTTCTCATGAAAAATTAATTCGTTAATTCAGAAAAACTGAGCAAAAACTTTTTTCTCATGAAAAATTAACTCATTAATTCAGAAAAACAGATTAAAAATTTTTTTTTCTCATGACAAATTAACTTGTTAATTCAGAAAAACAGAGCAAAAATTTTTTTTCTCATGAAAAATTAACTCGTTAATTCAGAAAAACAGAGCAAAAACTCTTTTCTCATGAAAAATTAACTCATTAATTCAGAAAAACAGAGCAAAAAAAATTTTTCTCATGAAAAATTAACTCGATTAATTCAGAAAAACAGAGCAAAAAAAATTTTTTCTCATGAAAAATTAACTCGTTAATTCAGAAAAACAGAGCAAAAAAATTTTTATTCATGAAAAATTAACTTGTTAATTCAGAAAAACAGAGCAAAAAAAAAATTTCTCATGAAAAATTAATTCGTTAATTCAGAAAAACAGAGTAGATTTTTTTTCTTCAAGTGAATGCAAATACGCCACCGTAGCCACCGTACTATTACGAATCACGTGTTGTACAATGACGTATTGCATTCACTTGAAGAAAAATGTTTTTTCATGGAAATTGTTTTTGCTGTTTTTTCTGAATGAAAATTTTTTCTTATTAAAAATTAACTCGTTAATTCAGAAAAACAGAGCAAAAAAAATTTCTCATGAAAAATGAACTCGTTAATTCAGAAAAACAGAGCAAAAAAAATTTTCTCATGAAAAATGAACTCATTAATTCAGAAAAACAGAGCAAAAAAAAATTTTCAGATGAAAAATTAACTCGTTAATTCAGAAAAACAGAGCAAAAAAAAATTCTCATGAAAAATTAACTCGTTAATTCAGAAAAACAGAGCAAAAAAAATTTTTCTCATGAAAAATTAACTTGTTAAAACGGTAGCGTATTGCATTCACTTGAAGAAAAAAAATCTACTCTGTTTCTCTACTCAGAAAAAATCTACTCAGAATTAACGAGTTAATTTTTCATGAGAACTTTTTTTGCTCTGTTTTTATAGAATTGAACGCTAAATGCGCAGCATATTGCATTCACTTGAAGAAGAAAAAATCTACTCTGTTTTTCTGAATTAACGAGTTATTTTTTTATGAGAATTTTTTTTGCTCTGTTTTTCTGATTTAACGAGTTAATTTTTCATGAGAATTTTTTTGTTGCTGTTTTTCTGAATTTAACGTACAGTAGCGATATTGCATTCACTTGAAGAAAAAAATCTACTCTGTTTTTCTGAATTAACGAGTTAATTTTTCATGAGAAATTTTTTTGCTCTGTTTTCTGAATTAACGAGTTAATTTTTCATGAGAAAAAAGTTTTTTGCTCTGTTTTTCTGAATTAATGAACTTAATTTTTCATGAGAAAAAAAAGTTTTTGCTCTGTTTTTCTGAATTAATGACTTAATTTTTCATGAGAAAAAAGTTTTTGCTCTGTTTTTCTGAATTAAACGACTTAATTTTTCATAAGAAAAATTTTTCATTCAGAAAAACAGAGCAAATAAAATTTCCATGAAAAATTAACTCATTAATTCAGAAAAACAGAGCAAAAAAAATTTCTCATGAAAAATTAACTTGTTAATTCAGAAAAACAGAGCAAAAAACTTTTTTCTCATGAAAAATTAACTCATTAATTCAGAAAAACAGAGCAAAAAAAAAATTTCTCA
This sequence comes from Hybognathus amarus, assembly GCA_030378365.1. Taxonomy (NCBI): domain Eukaryota; kingdom Metazoa; phylum Chordata; class Actinopteri; order Cypriniformes; family Leuciscidae; genus Hybognathus; species Hybognathus amarus. Next base: position 20,006 of record JAQIUQ010007352.1, on the reverse strand, counting down.
TGAAAAATTAACTCGATTAATTAGAAAAACAGAGCAAAAACTTTTTTCTCATGAAAAATTAACTCATTAATTCAGAAAAACAGAGCAAAAAAAATTTTTCTCATGAAAAATTAACTTGTTAATTCAGAAAAACAGAGCAAAAAAATTTTCTCATGAAAAATTAACTCGATTAATTCAGAAAAACAGAGCAAAAACTTTTTTTCTAATGAAAAATTAACTCGTTAATTCAGAAAAACAGAGTAGATTTTTTTTCTTCAAAGTGAATGCAATACGCCACCGATTAACCACCATACTATTACGAGTAGCGGTATTGTAAAGTGCATATTGCATTCACTTGAAGAAAAAAATTTTCATGGAAATTTTTTTTTGCTGTTTTTCCTGAATAAAAATTTTTTTCTTATTAAAAAATTAACTTGTTAATTCAGAAAAACAGAGCAAAAAAAAAATTTCACATGAAAAATGAACTCGATTAATTCAGAAAAACAGAGCAAAAAAAATTTTCTCATGAAAAATGAACTCATTAATTCAGAAAAACAGAGCAAAAAAAATTTTCTGATGAAAAATTAACTCGTTAATTCAGAAAAACAGAGCAAAAAAAATTCTCATGAAAAATTAACTTGATTAATTCAGAAAAACAGAGAAAAAAAAAATTTTCTCATGAAAAATTAACTCGTTAAAACGGTAGCGTATTGCATTCACTTGAAGAAAAAAAATCTACTCTGTTTCTCTACTCAGAAAAAATCTACTCAGAATTAACGAGTTAATTTTTCATGAGAATTTTTTTTGCTCTGTTTTCTGAATTAACTAATTATTTTTTATGAGAATTTTTTTGCTCTGTTTTTCTGATTTAACAAGATTTAATTTTTCATCGAGAATTTTTTTGCTCTTGTTTCTGAATTAAACGTACAGTGACGTATCTGCATTCACTTGAAGAAAAAAAATCTACTCTGTTTTTCTGAATTAACGAGTTAATTTTTCATGAGAAAATTTTTTTGCTCTGTTTTGCTGAATTAACGAGTTAATTTTTCATGAGAAAAAAGTTTTTGCTGTTTTTCTGAATTAACGACTTAATTTTTCATGAGAAAAAAAGTTTTTGCTCTGTTTTTCTGAATTAACGACGTTAATTTTTCATGAGAAAAAAGTTTTTGCTCTTTTTTTCTGAATTAACGACTTAATTTTTCATAAGAAAAATTTTTCATTCAGAAAAACAGAGCAAATAAAATTTCCATGAAAAATTAACTCATTAATTCAGAAAAACAGAGCAAAAAAAATTTCTCAGTGAAAAATTAACTGTTAATTCAGAAAAAACAGAGCAAAAACTTTTTTTCTCATGAAAAATTAACTCATTAATTCAGAAAAACAGAGCAAAAAAAATTTCTCATGAAACATTAATTCGTTAATTCAGAAAAACAGAGCAAAAAAAATGTTTCTCATGAAAAATTAACTCGTTTAATTCAGAAAAACAGAGCAAAAAAATTTTTTCTCATGAAAATTTTTTTGCTCTGTTTTCTGAATTAACGCACGTGCATATTGCATTCAATTGAAGAAAAAAATCTACTCTGTTTTTCTGAATTACGAGTTAATTTTTTATGAGAAATTTTTTTTGCTCTGTTTTCTGAATTAACGAGTTAATTTTTCATGAGAAAATTTTTTTGCTCTGTTTTTCTGAATTAACGTAAGTCGTAATTGCATTCACTTGAAGAAAAAAAGTATCTACTCTGTTTTTCTGAATTAACAAGTTAATTTTTCATGAGAAATTTTTTTGCTCTGTTTTTCTGAATTAATGAGTTAATTTTTCATGAGAAAAAAAGCTTTTTTCTCTGTTTTTCTGAATTAATGAGTTAATTTTTCATGGAAATTTTTTTTTTGCTCAGTTTTTCTGAATGAAAATTTTTTCTTATGAAAAATTAACTCATTAATTCAGAAAAACAGAGCAAAAAAATTTTCTCATGAAAAATTAACTCGTTAATTCAGAAAACAGAGCAAAAAAATTTTTTCTCATGAAAAATTAACTCATTAATTCAGAAAAAACAGAGCAAAAAAATGTTCTGATGAAAAATTAACTCGTTAATTCAGAAAAACAGAGCAAAAAAAATTTCTCATGAAAAATTAACTTGTTAATTCAGAAAAACAGAGCAAAAAAAAATTTCTCATGAAAAATTAACTCGTTAAAACGGTAGGTCGTATTGCATTCACTTGAAGAAAAAAAATCTAATCTGTTTCTCTACTCAGAAAAATCTACTCAGAATTAACGAGTTAATTTTTCATGAGAATTTTTTTGCTCTGTTTTTCTGAATTAACAAGTTAATTTTTCATGAGAATTTTTTTTGCTCTGTTTTTCTGAATTAACGTACGGTGGCGTATTGCATTCACTTGAAGAAAAAAAATCTACTCTGTTTTTCTGATGAAAAAAAACAGAGCAAAAAATGTTTTCTCATGAAAAATTAACTCGTTAATTCTGAAAAACACAGTAGATATTTTCTTCAAGTGAATGCAATATCATCGCAGCCATCGTACTATTACGGTGGCGTATTGTATGGTGGCGTATTGCATTCACTTGAAGAAAAAAAATCTACTCTGTTTTTCTGAATTAACAAGTTAATTTTTCATGAGAAAAATTTTTTTGCTCTGTTTTTCTGAATTAACAAGTTAATTTTTCATGAGAAAAAAGTTTTTGCTCTGTTTTTCTGAATTAACGACTTAATTTTTCATAAGAAAAAATTTTTCATTCAGAAAAACAGAGCAAATGAAATTTCCATGAAAAATTAACTCATTAATTCAGAAAAACAGAGCAAAAAAATTTTCTCATGAAAAATTAACTCATTAATTCAGAAAAACAGAGCAAAAAAATTTTTCTCATGAAAAATTAACTCGTTAATTCAGAAAAACAGATTAAAAAAAAATTTCTCATGAAAAATTAACTCGTTAATTCTAAAAAAACAGAGCAAAACATTTTTTTTTCTCATGAAAAATTAACTTAGTTAATTCAGAAAAACAGAGCAAAAACTTTTTTCTCATGAAAAATTAACTCATTAATTCAGAAAAACAGAGCAAAAAAATTTTTTTCTCATGAAAAATTAACTCGTTAATTCAGAAAAACAGAGCAAAAAAATTTTTTCTCATGAAAAATTAACTCATTAATTCAGAAAACAGAGCAAAAAATTTTTTCTCATGAAAAATGAACTTGTTAATTCAGAAAAACAGAGCAAAAAAATTTTTCTCATGAAAAATTAATTCGTTAATTCAGAAAAACAGAGTAGATTTTTTCTTCAAGTGAATGCAATACGCCACCGTAAACCACCATACTATTACGTGGCGTATTGTATCGGTGGCGTATTGCATTCACTTGAAGAAAAAACATTTTTCATGGAAATTTTTTTTTCGCTGTTTTTCTGAATTAAAATTTTTTTATTAAAAATTAACTCGTTAATTCAGAAAAAACAGAGCAAAAAAATTTCTCATGAAAAATGAACTCGTTAATTCTAGAAAAACAGAGCAAAACATTTTTTTCTCATGAAAAATTAACCTGCTAATAATGGTGGCGTATTGCATTCACTTGAAGAAAAAAAATCTACTCTGTTTTTCTGAATAAACGAGTTAATTTTTCATGAGAAAATTTTTTTTTGCTCTGTTTTTCTGAATTAATCAAGTTAATTTTTCATGAGAAAAATTTTTTTGCTCTGTTTTTCTGAATTAACGAGTTAATTTTTCATGAGAAAATTTTTTTTGCTCTGTTTTTCCTGAATTAACAAGTTAATTTTTCATAGAAATAATTTTTTGCTCTGTTTTTCTGAATTAACGAGTTAATTTTTCATGATAAATTTTTTTGCTGTTTTTTTGAATTAATGAGTTAATTTTTCATGAGAAAATTTTTTTGCTCTGTTTTTCTGAATTAATCGAGTTAATTTTTCATGAGAAAAAGTTTTTGCTCTGTTTTTCTGAATTAAATCGACTTAATTTTTCATGAGAAAAAATTTTTTGCTCTGTTTTTCTGAATTAATCGACTTAATTTTTCATGAGAAAAAAGTTTTTGCTCTGTTTTTCTGAATTAACGACTTAATTTTTCATAAGAAAAATTTTTCCTTCAGAAAAACAGAGCAAATAAAATTTCCATGAAAAATTAACTCATTAATTCAGAAAAACAGAGCAAAAAAAAAAATTCTCATGAAAAATTAACTCGTTAATTCAGAAAAACAGAAAAAAAAATTTTTCTCATGAAAAATTAACTCGAAAATCGGTGGCGATTGCATTCACTTGAAGAAAAAAAAATCTACTCTGTTTCTCTACTCAGAAAAAAATCTACTCAGAATTAACAAGTTAATTTTTCATGAGAATTTTTTTTGCTCTGTTTTTCTGAATTAACAAGTTAATTTTTCATGAGAAATTTTTTTTGCTCTGTTTTTCTGAATTAACGTACGGTGGTATATTGCATTCACTTGAAGAAAAAAAAATCTACTCTGTTTTTCTGATGAACAAAAACAGAGCAAAAAAATTTTTCTCATGAAAAATTAACTCGTTAATTCTGAAAAACAGAGTAGATTTTTTTCTTCAAGTGAATGCAATACGCGATCGCAGCCACCGAACTGATCTACGGTGGCGTATTGTATGGTGGCGTATTGCATTCACTTGAAGAAAAAAAAATCTACTCTGTTTTCTGAATTAAATTGAGTTAATTTTTCACTGAGAAAAATTTTTTTGCTCTGTTTTTCTGAATTAACAAGTTAATTTTTCATGAGAAAAAGTTTTTGCTCTGTTTTTCTGAATTAACGACTTAATTTTTCATAAGAAAAATTTTTCATTCAGAAAAACAGAGCAAATAAAATTTCCATGAAAAATTAACTCATTAATTCAGAAAAACAGAGCAAAAAACTTTCTCATGAAAAATTAACTCATTCATTCAGAAAAACGGAGCAAAAAAGAATTTTCTCATGAAAAATTAACTCGTTAATTCAGAAAAACAGAGCAAAAAAAATTTTCTCAAGAAAAATTAACTCGTTAATTCAGAAAAACAGAGCAAAAACTTTTTTCTCATGAAAAATTAACTCATTAATTCAGAAAAACAGAGCAAAAAAAATTTTTTCTCATGAAAAATTAACTCGTTAATTCAGAAAAACAGAGCAAAAAAATGTGTGCTTTTTTTTTTCTTCAAGTGAATGCAATACGCCACCGTAATTTAGGGCATGACTACCTATATCACACTATTTGATGCCACTGTTAAGTCCAAGAAACGCTCACTTTATCTACTAAATTAGTGCCCTTATGTTGTTTTAAAGGGGACATATCATGCAAAACCTTTTTAGCCCTTAAATGCATTTTGTTGTAGATTTGGAGTGTTTATAAGTACAGAAAAGATGAAATTATTCTCTTCAGGTGCTTCGTTTATATCTTTATATTCTGTTTTGGTCATATTTTTCAACCTGTTCAGATTTTTCTGTTCTCTATGACGTTTTTTGAGCAATAACGTCACAGTATTTGCAGCGGAACTGACAAATAAGGACATTGACTACCGGTCCAACACTTCGAGCAATCCGCCATTATTATTTCTCGCTCCGATTTTGTAGTCTAATCTCAATGATGCAGAAGTTACGAGAGGGCTAGTCAAAATGTTCGGTTGTTGGATGTAGTGACCTGAAGCACTTCAAGGATCCCCACTTCAACAACCTCCGCCAGTATACAGAAGGGTTTGCCGATCGGGTAAATTCCTTCTATCATTTAGCTGCTTTGTTTCCTGATGCTTTCTAAACGTAAGTTATCATTTTATTATCAATACAGATTTTTAGTGGTAAGATCAGACCGCAGTCATTTATCTTGTCAGTGTGCTTGTTTTAACAAGAGAAATAGTCGACTTTCACTAATAACACAACATAGTTAACTTACATACCTGCCTTCATATGAAGATGTTGTTCTGCAGGTTTGTCGTCAGTCATCTTTTTCAAGTCGCTCGCTCTGGCTCGAATATGTAAGGCTTGGTGGACAAGTCTTCCGTTGTTGACGTTTTGTTAACGTGTGAATAAAAATGTTCTTTGAAGCTATAGTAATCGTATCTCTTATCAAACTACAATAATGGCCGAACGCGTAAAGTTGAACCTGAGTTGAACTGACCGTGAACTCAGCGAACTGGAGAGTGGGCGGGGTAAGACGGTACGCCTTTTTATTTAAAGGGGCCGCATTGAAACGACTTGCTCACAGAAGCACATCAGAAAAGGGGTAGAAAAGGGGCCTGTGGAGCTATAATAATGAGGAATTCAGACCCAAGCATTGCAGTTATGCTTTATATAGACCACAAATGTATGATTTATAAGTAAAAATGAATGATTTAAAAGCATGATAGCCCTTTAAAACATTTTAAATCCTGCATTAACTTTTCACATGTTATTTTCATACAAGATTATCTATAAATGTAGAATTTTTTTAACCTGAAATATGCTTTTTAAGGGAGAAATACGTTGGCCGTGTGAGTAGAAATGAGTGGTTTAAGTGAGATTGAATTTGTTTTTTATCAACTAGTCCAAGCACTGAGCCCTCAGAATATGATCTATGACATCAGACTACTGCTAAAGTTTCTTCTAGTTACACGCTCTCCAACACAGAGCTATAAATCTAGATACCTTTGCGGCCCCCTCTCTCTTTTCCTCGTACACGTACACACACTTTTTCAAGAATGCAATTAATAGCATGCAGAACAGTATAACAGTTGTTTTAAATCATTTGAGATCATTTAGCTCGAGAGGACTGAAGTTAGTCTCTCACTTCCGAGTTTACAGAGGGTAACATGACATTTGTGCAAAAATAGCATGTACAAACACACACACACACATTAGCTCTAAACTATTTTAATGCTGTGTGCCGAGTTGTTGGCAAACATTAATTAAACTCTGGGGTTACAACCAACGTGGTATTAAAGCCCTAATGTTGGAACTTCCATAATGTACAACCTATTAGTTTGACAGCTGTCAACAGATCCGGCTTCTGAAAAATGAGTTCAACTAAGTATTTGATTAGTGAGCAAATGTGAGTTACCAATTAATAGAGTTCTGAACTTTATCAGTTATTGGTCATATATGAGATCTTTTAATTTGGTAGCAGCTGAAATTGGATATTTAATTGCAAATGCCAATTTCCTCTACATTTCTACATTTATATTGACTTTTGCTGCCAGTCTATTGACTCACTTAAAGTAAAAAAAGAATATTTTAATCATACTATATTAAAAGTTTAAGTTGTAATTTCCAGGCCTAGAATAGTCATTAGTCAAATTTCAATTAAACTTTAAAATGTATTCAGTAAGGAAGCTTTAAACACAACAGCACATCTGTTTTCAATGTATAAATACATTTTTTAATAGACTACCATTTATAGATTTAATAAGGTAAGACGCTGGAGAGGTGACCACGAACTATAGGGATAATGGTTGGGGGTTGTTAATGAGAAATTATCCAGATTCGAAGCTTGGGTTCAAGTGCAATATGTCAGAGCACTACCCACTTGGCCATGTCTCAGACAGAATAACCTCATTATAACCTAATTGAGATCAGTATTTGTGATTAAAGTAGATTGTATATATTAAGCTTCTAATACTCACAGTGTCAGGCTCCAAACTGGCCTTTCCAGAGTGTCTCTGATGAAGGGACTTTAAGAATGTGGTGCTGATCCTGCCAGACTAAGAGTGTCATTCCGGACAGGGCAGATCCTTTTTCCAGAAAAGACCTGACCGTGTAACAGGGACACTGCTGTCTCTCTCTGGCACCACATATATATTTCCGTTACACACCAATGGTTTCAATCACTAACAAGCAGACAGGAGGGCACACACACAGAGTCACTGCAGTTTATAAATATATATATACAGTATATATATATATATAAACTACCGGTCAAAAGTTTAGGGTCGGTAAGATTTTTTATGTTTTTAAAAGAAGTCTCTTCTGCTCACCAAGGCTGCAATTTTTTGATAAAAAATACACAAAAAACACAGTAATAAAAAAGCTGAATTTTCAGCATCATTACTCCAGTCTTCAGTGTCACATGATCCTTCACAAATCACTCTAATATGATGATTTTATGCTCCAAAAACATGTATGATTATTATCCATGTTGAAAACAGTTTTTTACATTTTTATTTCAGGATTCTTTGACTGAATAGAAAGTTCAAAGAACAGCATTTATTTAATTAGAATCTTTTCTAACATTATAAATGTCTTTACTGTAACTTTTCATCAATGTAACTCATCCTTGATGAATATTCAAGTATTGAATATTTGAATAGAATTGAATAGAATATTTCTTATTTATTTCCCCCAAAAATAAAATACAAATTCTTACTGACCCCAAACTTTTTAAAGGGTAGTGTTTAGTGTAACAAAAGCTTTCCATTTCAGATAAAAGCTGTTCTTTTGAACTTTCTATTCATCAAAGAATCACGAAATAAAAATGTAAAAAACTGTTTTCAACATGAATAATAATCATACATGTTTTTGGAGCATAAAATCATAATATTAGAGTGATTGGTGTACCGAGTTGGGTGCAATTGTCTCATTCCGTTGGAGAGTTAAAGCCATTTAAGCAGAGCCCGCCTCACCCACCCCCAACGTTTTGGCGTACCGCCGCCAACGTGGATGGAAATTCCGACTATTTCCCGATCCCTGTTGGCAGTCAGACTCCAGAGAATCTTTCTGCACTCGGTTTCGGGTCAGATCGGGCAAAAAACCTAGGACTAGTGTGCAAAAGTAGGTTTTTCACATAATCCCAAATACCCGAAAATCTCGCCAGCGCGACCCCCAATCCGAGGCATGCATCTTGTTCGGCCCGAGCCAGAGGATTCCGGTGATGTAAGACACTTGTAAGAACAATAATGGTGCTGAAAATTCAGCTTTTTTTCAGAGGAATAAGTTACATTTTAATATATATTAACATAAAAAAAGTCATTTTAAATTGTCATAATATTTCACAATATGACTGTGTTTTTTGTGTATTTTTTATCAAAAAATTGCAGCCTTGGTGAGCAGAAGAGACTTCTTTTAAAAACATAAAAAACCTTACCAACCCTAAACTTTTGACCAGTAGTGTATGTATGTATGAATATATATATATATATATATATATAAACCTGAGAAAATGCAAATGTGGCTGCCAATAGAATACTATAATTGTAATTAATCTCATATTTTTGTTTTATATAAAATTATCATATATTTAAAATAAGTAAAAAAACAACAACCTTATCTTTATTAAAGACTGGCAAGCACAGAATACTTTCTGTTTCATGCATGCAAAAACCTTTGTGAGTGTCATGTCATGGTGTTGGGTTTATGGAAAAAGAAAACATACTTCCTGTATGTATCTGTTTTCACTAACCGACCGTGACTGTGGTTTTGCAAGTGTGTGTTTGTGATTGCACATGGTTTGGCTTTGGGACCATAAGATCGGTTGACATGAAGTGCCTGAGGAAGGGACCGGATTTGTCGTTTGATGACTTATTTGAGTGGCACATACAGAAGTCGTAAATCATCCTGTGATAATGTATAACACTGCTGTGCTATCCTGGATACTTGTTTGATGATTCACTGTGTTCTGTTCAATTGTGTTGTTCAGTCTTGCTGAATGTGTCCTGTCTGCATGCCCTTTATCTCTATCTCTCTTTTTGTAATTTTATTACTAACTTTTTGCCGTAAGTTATAATAGGATAGCCAATGTTAATGGCCTATACTAAATAAAATGACCTAAATAAATGAAAAATAAAACACTTAAACCCAATATCCATCATTTTAAGTGCATTTAGGCATTACAATTGTAGAATGTACAGCATGAAAAAAACTTTTTAAAATATTTAAAAATTACAATAGTGTTGTTCAATTTTTAGTATTTTTAAAGATTAACTTTAGGCGATCATTAGATGATGGAAAATGTATTTTAAATATAAAAATAGAGAATGAGCATGCACAAAACATTATTCAGTTTTTTATTTAATCCTTGTGCTGCATTAGGGACATTTTTGGTCATTTGCAGTTTAATTTCTTTGACCATTTTGGCTGTTTTAATGCAAACGCAGGGATGGACAGGGACTAAAAAAAGGCCCTGGACTTTGACTAGGCCCGGCCCAAAGCAACCGGTACGCAGAAACTCGACAACAACAATAACGCCTACGGCCTGACATGAGTGTGACAAGACTTTAATTGTGGCTCATGAGACTATTGGCTACTATCTAAATGATAGCTAACAGCATATTACACAATCTAGTCCATGCTGTCTTAAAATTAATTTTGCTTAATAATCTTAATTAATTAAGCAGTAATTAATCTTAGCTACTGCACAAATAATACCACATCTAAATTAAAATAGGCTACAGTATGTTACAAATGTAACTTCTGTATTCAAAGTTTGTAACCATTAACTTTAACGTTCCCAACATTTTTAAAAGTAAAATCACAACTTATTTCTTAATATTAGCTACTGTATGTGGCATTTTACAGCTAAAATGTTGTACTTTAGCTGTTTTAACTACTGTAATCATTAAAAATGTTGCAAGCTGAATATCACTTCCTAACATCATCCTTAGCAAGTAACTTGCAAAGTAATTTCTGATTAATTCAGTTTTGGAGTAGTAGAGATAATGTCTCTAGCTCGCTCCCTTTCTCTGCCGTGCGCGCGCTACACATGCATGCTCTTGCTCACTCTAGATTCTGAGAGATTTTAACTAATTTGTGGGCATCAGGGAGCTGCTATCAATATGCGGGAGACTCCCCAAACTTCTGTGAGACTTGGGATGTCTGTGACTGTGTGTGTGGCGGGTGGTGAGCCAGCCCGCCGGCTGTCCTGGAGTACCGGCCGTTCTGTGATTCTTCAGATCACACAGATGGCCAGTCCGCCCCTGTGCATTAAAACCTTGTTTAAAGCCGCGGCCGTCATTAATACATGAATCATGATTTATATTGAAACATCCTTTCATTTTGAAGCAAAAGCATTTTATTAGCATTATATATTGTATGGCACCAGATGATATCACTACGTATTCCCTATGGGTGTAAATGCACATTATTTTCCTGGTTTCCACTAGGGGCACTGCTGACTGTTTTCAGACATCAACCTTTGACATAGCTGGTTTTTGTAGCAGTCTATTTTTCAAAGTTACTTGAAAAAATCTCACTTATGTAGAGGCACAAACACAGCCATCCAATCAGTCCTTAGACAATAATAACACCTTTCATCTTCGCCCTGCCCAGGCAGAGTCACCATCTTTCGGGTACCATTGCACGTGCTCTCGCTCCACCTCCCCGGCGACCGGGTGAGATGGGCCGGTGGTGTGCCCCCCTCCGGGGAGCGGGAAACCTTCATTGCACCATGGGGGCTCGTTGACCACCTCTGACTGAGACGCGCGTTAGACTCTTTAGTCGGTGTTTATAGAAAAAAAATTGTGTTAGTACTCTTGTAGTTTTGCTTTCTTTCTAGAGCAAATTTTGATGTGTAATGAGACAGGCACAGGCTATAATCACCTAGTAGAAATCAGGAACATGTTTGCAGTACTACAGATGTTTGCAGTATGTCAGAAAAATGGTACCAACTGGTGGAAAACAGTAAAAAGTAAATATTTTACCCCAAGGCTTGGTGATGACAGGGTATTTAAGTAGAAATTAGGATTTTATGATATTATGACAGTGGGTTCAAAAATGGATATTTTAATGGTGTCAAATAGGACCAAATTTGTCCTATGCGCTATGTGTTTTTTTTTTTAATCTGACACAGCACAAACAAATTTAAAATTAAATAATTACATGTTTGTGTTTTTTTCCTCTTATACAAATTGATGGTATCACTACCAAAACTGGTATTTAAAGGGTTAAAATCCTGAAATTAAATACATATTTGGTAGTTTTGATGAGGACTGATGCTGGTTAAAAGGTTTAACTTAGTAAAAGTGGAAAATAATAATAATATAAAATATTTTAGGCAATGTTTAAAGGGTGGGTTTACTGCTCTTTTTCTTTGCATGATTGTGTTTATGGGTGCAATATAACATGTATCCTTGGTTTTCTTTTTTTTTTAAAGTCTTATTTTTCATAAATTTCACCTTTATTGTCAGCCGCGCTCTCCCCTGTCCCCTGAACGAGCGATTGACTTCCTGAGTCTATGAAAACACTCCCTCAGAACCGCGTAGCGGGCTCAGATTGGTTCGTTTGGGCCGGTGTGTTGTGATTGGCTAAACTGTCGCTCACGTTGTCTGGAAGATTAACGCCCATGACCTTTACGGGCGAAGCGGCGGGCATGCCAAAGGTGGATAACATAGACGGTGGATACACGTAAATAATGATGTCGAGAATGCAGTATCAGTGAGGCAGAATCAGACCAGAGAAAGCCGCGATGGAATCGAGTCAAGCAGAACCTCACCACACACGGCTCTTAATAAAGGTTTCTGAATGATAATTTGCTTCATGTTTTAACTTTATACACGTTTGTTTTACACAATAGCATCTGACTGGCAACGATAGCAACTGACTGGCTACTAATGTTAAACACAAACAGCGTTTGCAAATAAAGTCATAAAGCATATATATATGAAAAATACATTTACAACATTAGTACTTATACAAAATTCAGGTCCATAATGTTTGTACGCGTTTGTCGTAGACACAAAATAGCCTAACTAGTAGCCCATAAAGCCTACAAAGCCAGCGCTGGCATTTGAAAAAAACAAAAACACAACGCTACGTCGGGAATTATACATGCAAATACATTTAAAATGATGAAGTCTTAGCTCTTACAGGTTGTGGCCCAACAACTGCTGACTCTGGTTTTAAAGTTGGATCTGCTTCATGATTTAGAAACAGTTTCTTGTTTACGTTAATCCAGTGTTGAACTCGTGGAGATTCTGGAAGCTGTCTCTTGTAAATGCGCAGCACAGACAGCTAGATTACGATCGTCACTTTCAGGAATATAATCAAACACAAATTGTATCCATTGTTGTCGAAGTATAGTGTCCGTGGAAGCCCGAAACACAGAAGACCTGACAGCTGCGTGAACACAACTCACTCGACGCATGCCCTTTCCTGCATATTCCAGAGGGAGTGGTTGATGCAAATGTGTGGGTTAATGACATACCATGTAGTCCAAAACGAGTCGTTTTTGTAGGCAATTTTACTTCCTGATTTTTAAAAGACGATATCTCTGCTTACACTAAACTTTCAGTGCTGCCACTTTGCAGGATACTGTTCATGCACCAACAGCAACATTACACACTATTTAAAATGAAAAAAGTGAAAATCGCAGTCAACCCCCCTTTAATATGTGAACATTTTTGGTCATTAATGCACTGAACGGTCTAAAATATATAATGCAGCACAAGGGTTAAACAGAAATGCAGCATTGGTGAGCATATGTATTTATAAATAATACAGTAAAAACAAATAATTATTATTACAATTTAAAATAAAACTTTTTTAATTTAATATCTTTTAAAATGCTATTTATTCCTGTGATGGCAAAGCTGAATTTTCAGTGTCACATGGTCCTTCAGAAATTATACTAATGTGCTGATCTGGTGCTCTTAATATTTAATAGTGCTGCTTAATATTTTTGTGGAAACTGATACGTTTTTTTGGTTTAGGATTCTTTGATAAAGAGAAAATGGAAAAGAACATTTGAAATAGAAATCTTTTGTAAAATAAACTTCAATGGTAGTGAATGTAACCTTAATTAAAAAGTCTCTAATATTAGCCGATTACCAATGTGTTTTCACCAATCACATTTATATTTTTACCACAATATTGTGCATAGATTCAGTTTTGTTAATCACCAAGTGTTCATGGTTATTGGCTATTAGTGATGTTTCTAATCTGTTTCTGATCTCTTTCTTAGATACGGTAACAGCACTGGGCTGTATAAAGTTCGTGTGGGTGATTACCACTCTCTGGTTCCTGAGGAGTACGAGGAAGATACGCCGTGGAGAAGATCGTCCTTCACCCACGCTACCATGCTGACAGTAATGACTACGACCTGGCACTGGTGCGTGTGTCTGGCCACAGAGCTCACAGGGGTGTCACGGGCGAGTGCATCATACTAAACCGCTTCGTTCTGCCCGTGTGCCTGCCAGTGCGGAGGGAAAAAGTGCCAAAAGACATCGGCAACTGCTACATCACAGGCTGGGGAGACACAGGTCAGAGATTCCATAAAACACACACACACTCATTTATGCACACACACTCTGCCTACATATTTCCTTAAAACTAAAGAAATTGAATGCAGATCTTATTTGGAAACAATTAGACAGCCTCAAACTTCCCTTCTTGAAATGAAGGATGCTTTGAGCACAATTAGAGCAAGAACTGTGTAAAACAGATGTGTTATTGGCTCTATTGAATAGCACAGGCTGACGGGCACTAGATGTGATCAGACAGTGTGAAAGTAGAACTGACAGCGATGATCACACACTGCAGAGATATCCGTCTTTGTTCTGTGTGAAACGATCAGTCTCTCATGGTGTTCTTCTCACCAACTGAGAGACATGTACAAACTCCTGGAGGAAATACAAGTGAAAGTTTTAGTAAAATGGTGAATTTAACAGATGCTTTTATTTTAACGCATGTACAAAATGAGGAAAAAACAAGCAGTTTCAGCAGTGCTCTAGTACTGAATTTCAAGATTAAATCTTGAATTTCAGTAGGCTGCTGAAACTTTGGTGTTAATAGTTCACGGATTTGAATGGAAAACAGCTTGTTTCACTTGAACTTGAACAATACAACAAGTGTGGAATTTTTAAACAATTAATCGTTTTGACTGCGTTTGTAGGGATTTACTAATACATGATACAATTGTTTTTGTGTTTCTGATTTTCTGTTTGCTAATCATGTAAATCTTTATCAGTATAACATATGTTTTTTCTGCAACAAACAGGCATCATCCATCTCAAACATTTAGTAATTATTTGGATCTTTGGTGGTATTTGCAAACAAGGTTGCAATTTTGCGTGAGGGTATTTGTAAGCTCTGGTTTATGAATGAGCACATGACGTGAGTGCCAATTCAACATGTTCATAATGACAAAATTAGTCTGCATTAGTGTTCTGAGAGATTATGAGGCTGTGAAATGATGCCATTTGTAAGTTTCTCCAACCAGACATCCAGCGAGACAGAGAAATAAGAAAAATATTAGCAGCTAGCTTCAGTTGCAGATTCTTACACACATGATAAACCCTTACAAACATTTTAGATGGGATTTAAAATAAAATGTAAATAGGCTATGCTCTTGAGAAAAAGATGACCTCTTTAGCATACTTTTACTTATTATAGACATTATATACTCTAAAAGAATGTACTCACTGTACAGTAGGTGTGAATGGAATTGAATGTTTTTAAGTTCTTAAAGGTGGAATACCTAAGATTTTTGCATTAAAATATCCCAAAATCACAAGGCCAGTGTTATATACTTAGTTAAGATGATAACTTACAATATTCCAAATGTTTCAAGCAATGTTTAAAATCGCGAGAAAATTGAGATTTTAACCAAGGAAACGGGGCGTGTGAGCAGGGGTGAGCTGGGAGTCGCCAGTCAATCGCGTCATATCCGCGTTCCATACCTCGGTTTCCGCTCGTACTACGTGTAGTCCTGGATAAATGCGGAAGTTGTAGTTGTGCGTTTGCGTCTATCAAGCAACAAACGTCAGCTTGTTTCGCGCATTTGTAATGGAATGGTGCACATTCTGGTGCATTATTCTTTTCAATTATTCTCCGAATGTGAACTGTTGGCTGTAAAGGGGGTCGCACACCGGACGAGAGAGCCGCGCCACGTCTAGGACAAAGTCCAGTATCGCACACCGGACGCGCACTTTCTCATCAGTATATGGCCAGCAATATTGTTATGTTTAATGACATGAAAGGAAGATAATGTCTGTTCTATGTTATGATTGTACTGTACAATTAAATACAATCGTTGCTGAGTCTGCAGTCTGAAAATTTTACCTCAGAACATCCGTTAACTGAATGAATTGAGAATCTCACCTGAAAATCTAATAACATCAGCAATTGTCATTCAAGCAGCTGATTTCTGTAAATGAATGCAAAACTAAATGTATATTGCAGCATTGGGTGAAGTCAGGATCCATTAGCAACGATTTGACTTTCAAACCCTCTCCACCATAGCTTCGTCCAGTGACTCGTACAGTAACATCTCTGTGATAACTAATTTACTTTTAAACCTGACTTTTCTTGCGGCTATTTCAGTTTAATGAAAAACAAACATGTCATTAAACGCAACATTTATAGAAATTGAACTTTACCTCATCCATGACAACTAATTTTCGATTCCCGTCTGACTGATTTATCCACGGTGGAGTTGAAAACAACAGTTCCCATCATTCCGCGTTCCTCCACGTCGTCATCAAGCAAAGCCGTTGTTGTTGTTTTGAATGTAGCGCCCTCTAGCGACATGCAATCTTAGGTATTGCAGCTTTAACTGTGTGATTAAATTGTTTAAATTTATATTAAAGGAACACCAGTAGTTTTTGCTCTTGGGGCCCCCTACAGTTGGAAACAGTATTGTCCTCTACTACTGTCGTAAACTCTGTCACATCCTACATGCACGCGCATTTGTTGACAACCATGATAGCACTGAACACTGTAGGAGGAGGTCAAATGGAGGTGTTCTGCTTGCGTCACTTGTGAAATTTTTTTTAACGACAAATGATTGCGATGCACACGTTTACAAGCCAGCGTCATTATAGTACACTGTAAAAAATAAACAGTGAATTTTACGGTAAAAAACCGGCAGCTGTGGTTGCCAGAAATTTACCGTTAAATATACGTTAGGAACGGTTTTACAGACTTAACTTAAAAATTACAGTAATAAACCGTATTTTATTTTCTGATAAAATGTGGATTTACCACCTTATTGACGTATTGATATCAGTTTTAAGACCATTGTAATGCACTGACAACCAACAGTCATCTCATTACAAGTGAATACTTATATAAAGTAGTGCTGTCAAACGATTAAAATATTGTAATCGCGATTAATCGACATTAATGTCATAGTTAACTCGACAGATTAATCGCACATTTTCTAAATGTCTTTTGATTTCTTTTTGTTACATAATTTTTTCTCATTTTAATGCTCTTATCAACATGGGAACGTGGATTGGCTTGTTTTGGGCAAATGTTTTTTTTATTAGGCCCAAGCCCTGAAAGGGCGCAAGAACCCTATTGTTTTCCTTCCGATTATTAGGGCCCAAGCCCTGAAAGGCGCAGAGCCCTATTGTTTTCCTCCGATTATTTTTATTTTTATTTTTAGGGCCCAAGCCCTGAAAGGGCGCAGAGCCCTATTGTTTTCCTTCCGATTATTTTTTTTTTTTTATTTTTTTTTTTATTTTTTTTTTTTATTTTTCTAGCGACTATTCGGGCACTTTTGGGGCCCTTAACATGCTCGAAAACTCTTGGAACTTTTGCACACGGGTCAGAACCCAGCGGCCATCAGAGCCAGGGCTGAAGCTGGTACCCGGGCGTGGCAGGCGGCTCGTCAGCGCCCCCTGGAATGGGTCCGAACACCTGGTCCATAACTCAAACACACTTGCATGTAATAATATGAAACTCGGTACACATGTCGATAGCAGAATTTCATCTATACCTTCGCGTTCTTGCTTTTTACCCCAGCCCAACAGGAAGTCGGCTATTGAGGGTTTTTTGTAAAACACACGCAATGAACTTTTAAATACTCCTCCTAGAGCTCTGATCCAAATTCGACGAAACTCGGATCAGCTGGAAGTCAAGACATTGAGGATGAAAGTTTGTGTGGGGATTTTTGATATCTCGAACGGTTTGGCCGTGGCGAGGAAACGAAATTATGGCGAGAAACGTGAAACAGGAAGTGTGTCATAACTTCAGCATACATTAACTGATCTGGATGAAACTTCAGCAGTGCGTTCGCTGTAAGAGGACGATCACATGGATGTGACTATTGTGAGTCAAAGTTATAGCGCCACCAACTGGCAGCAGGAAGTGTGTCACTTTCAAAATGCTTTGAAATCACCCTTTATTTTTACCCGATTTGCTTCAAACTTCATCTGTATAATGTACATACACGGCAGATGAAGACCTATGAATGGATTCTTGATATCTTTGAAACTGTTGCCGTGGCGACGCATCAAACTTTACCATTCTTTTAGGATGCATTCTTTTAGGGATTCGAACATTTGTCCATAAATCAAACACACGTGCATGGATTAATATGAAACTCGGTACACTCATAGATCACATCAGGCCAAACAACTTTCGTGCTCTAAGTTTTACGACAGTTCAAACGGAAGTCGGGAATTATGTTTTTTTTTAAAATAATTGTCCTAGAAAAACATCAAATTACAACCCATGCTGTTACCAATCACCACCAAACTCGGTGTGCATGAAGTCAAGACATTGAGGATGCTATATTCCGGACGGATTTTTGATATCTCGAACGGTTTGGCCGTGGCGGATTTTTTTGACTAAAAAAGGACACATAAAGTGTGTTATAACTTGGTTAGTTTTACTGACAGTTACAAAACTTGCCGTGGATATTGTTCTGATTCAAGCCAAACAACTTTCTAATTAACAATAATAAGCTCAAACCCACAGAAAGTCAGATATTGTAGTTTGAATATGATCATGCTCTTTCTGAGCTTAGGCCTGTCACACAGTCTGTGTGTGTGTGTGATTGAGTCTTTTGACACACAGTCTCTGTGTGTGTGTGTGTAGGGGGAGGGGCTTAATAATTTCACTGTGTGTCTGGCCTGCTAAGTAAATACATTTCTTAAGCCCTGGTATTTTTTAAATAAGTTTTTGTTTTTATTTTTTTATAAGTAAAGACATATAACCTGTTTAATTGTAGTGCATTGACAATAGTTTTATATAATTAGTGTATTAATTAAATTAACTTGGTCCATAAATCAAAAAGGAAGTGTGTTAAAACTTCTGCATACATTAACTGATCTTGATGAAACTTCAGCAGTGTGTTCGTTGTAAGAGGCCGATCACATGGATGTGACTATTGTGAGTCAAATATATAGCGCCACCAACTGGCAGCAGAAAGTGTTTCACTTGCAAAATGCTTTGAAATCACACTCTTAACTTTCACCCGATTTGCTTCAAACTTCATCTATAATGTAAACACGCGCAGATGAAGAGCTGTGAAAGCATTATTCAATATCTAAGATAATGTTGCCATAGCAACGCATCAAACTTTAACATTCCTTTTTTTTGATGATTTTGAGTCTCTTAGCGGCTTTTGGGGCCCTTAATGGGTTTGAAAACTCTTGAAACTTTGCACACAGGTCAGATCCCACAGCCATCAGAGCCGGGCTGAAGATGGTACCCGGGATGTGGCAAGGGGGCTAGACAGCGCCCCCTGGAACGGGGTCCAAAAACTTGGTCCATAAATCAAACACGCTTGCATGTAATAATATGAAACTCAGTACACATGTTGATCTCATCGTTTCATATATTCATATATTCTCCTCAAGCCGGACAACTTTCTAATTTACACTCATGAGCTAGGACCCACAGAAAGTCAGAGATATTTTGGTTTGAAAATGTTGAGTGTCTCTCTGAGCCTACACTTCTGTATGGCAAGCCCTTTTAACATTTAAAAGCTAAGTTTGACTATTCGTAATTAACATTGTAGATATCAACAACGTCTTTCTAGTCGTAATTACATTTTGGATAGTTTGTATTATCATTTAAGATATATCTGTAACGTAATTGTGACTGAGTCAACGACAGATAGAGTATGGCAAGCCGTTTTAACATTTAATCATTTTAACCTACTAGTCTCTATTTTCATGCTACTAGTACTTATTTTTTAGATACTAGTATCTATTCCATTAAGTACTAGTACTTATTCATTAGCTACTAGTGCTTATTCTTTAGATACTAGTGCCTTTCTTTAGATACTAGTGTTTATTCTTTTAGGTACTAGTACCCTTTAAAGATACTAGTACTTATTCATTAGACACTAGTCCTTATAGCAATACGTAACTGAACCAAGAATATAAA